>CAIGRT010112278.1:7930-24363 GCA_903798405.1 Fraxinus platypoda | reverse complement strand
TTTTTTTTTTGCAATTGAAACAAATTCTATCATTTTAATGAACAATTTTCATAAAAAATAAAATCGAACGAACACCAAAAGATCCAAAATTTCAATATTTTTCAGGTGAAAAATTATACCAATCAAACACAATTAATTGACAATTCCAAGTAAAACAAGTTTTAGACAATTCAATTCCCTAGAATTCATTTTTTTTTTCACCTAAATTTCATTATTGCAATCAAACGGACCCTTATAATAAATTTCATTATTCACTAATCTGATTTTCCTTTGATGGTGTTAGAGATAGCTAGTTGACTGGTAATCAAATTTAGGCATGGCAATGGGGGTGGGAGCATCCCCATGAATGGGATCAATAATTTTGTCATCTTTAATCCAGATTGCTAAATTACTATTTTTTATTTTATTTTAATAAATGTTGTTCAGATTTCTTTTAAAAATTATGTTATTTTAAAAACTATTTTCTTTCTCTACCCGATTCGTGATTCTTTTTGAACGGAGAACGTGTTGAAGTATATGGACCATTCAACCAGGACCCTCTACCTGAGGTTTTCAGGAGCTTACGCGAATTTTAGAGGTTGGACTCTCACATCGTAGTACGCATTCAGTTGTTTCATTCGTAAAAGTTTTACGTAACTAAATCCATTAACTTAAAACTCAACAATAAAACAATAACAAGAATGTAATACTCAAAATATTTATATTACAGTAAAATAATAAGATTGAAAAATATTCCACGTGATCATTTAAATAAAAAGTTCTAAAAACGTAAAGCGTGATTAGGCACAAAGATTTACACGTTTAGAGTGCCAATTAAACATGTTCTAATTACTTGATATGTTGTGAATCCTACAATAACTAGATAACGAGTGAGTATTAAGTTACACGTTATACAAAATCTATGAATAAAAAAAATATGTTTGACCAACTTAAATTAAGTACTTGTTTGGAATAACTTAAGAATTTACAATCAAATTAAAGTCAATGTTAAAAATTAATTTTAACCACATATGTTACAGAATTCACTACTTTTCATTCACATATCTTACCAAATTTTATCCAAAAAACTCTGTCAAACAATCCTTAAATTTAAACTTTACATAAAACTTATGTGCAGTGGGACAGTATAACAAGTCTATAGCTAATGCCTCATCGATGTAAACATTAAAATATGCGTCCGTTTGAGTTTCATCTTTGGTTAATAATGCATTTCGTATAAGTAGATTGATGGTGAATGTGTTATTAATAAATAAAGAAAAAATTTGGATTTGCGTGTAATATAATTTTATTGAAAAATGTGTGTTTGAAAAAAAAAATGTATTATAAAAATAATGAAAATCAAATAATGGCAATACATCATGGTTGACAACAAGTTTGACACTCTTTCATGTGACAGCAATGTACATCATTGATTTTATATACATTCATTTCATCACTGTTTAGATTCATTTCATATAGAAAGATGTCATCTTTGGTGTTACATTAAGCTTAATTCAGGGTGTGTTCGAGCCACATTATTTTAGAAGAATGTATTTTAGAATAGTAGATTGATAGAGAATGTGTGGTTGAAAAAGAAGGAAAAATTATTGATGTGATGAAAAATATTATTTTATTGAAAAATGAATAGTTGAAAATGAGCAGAAAAATAAAAATAAAAATTTTAACGTGGCTCAAACAGGAGCTAAATATATATATAATTATGAAAACTTGGGACAAGTACAATTCTTTTTACCCTACCGCCGGTCATATAAAAGGAAGAAAAGATAGGAGGGATTATCCTCAAGTTTGCCTCAGTTCTGTGTTTTTTCCTCGGTCACTCCCCTTTTCTCCACACCAGGCCTAGACGTATATGTTGGGAAAAGCTTAAAAACTTTACTTATTAATTTTCATTAATAAAAAGTATTTGTGTGTTTTCACTTACAATTAAAATGAAAATTTATATTTTCACTCTTATCCAAACTTGTTTGGAACAATGAAACTCCAAAAATATTCTTGAAAAACTCTTATTTCCAAGCATACAGACAACTTTTTTTTGGTAGTGTACTAAAATAAAAATGTTACTCATTCACTTTAAACATACTTATTCACTTATAATAAACTTAATTATGCTTTTTAAGCTTAGCCCAAACATGGTGTACCTCATTCGGGTACCGAGGAAAATCAATGTGTCGCAGAATTCTGCAACCAAACAGTGTTTTCATGGCACTTGGCTCTGCCTATGCTCGCCTTCTCTTTGCTAAATATTTACTCAATTCTCACTCTATTTAAGCCTTGACAGTCCAACAACAGCTACCACCTGATATCCTACTCAGGCTTCAGCCCGTGTCTTTCACGGGACATAACTGAACCCGCGACCTGGTTCTCTGTTTTTCTCTGGTCAGCTCCTAACACTTGTTTATATGTATATTTGCTATGTGACTCTAGGGCTTGTTTCGTTTGTGGTGTTGTTAAAGCATAGGTTGAGGTTTGTGAGAATTTTTCTTAGTGTGATCATTGTTCTTTTTGGGTTGTGAATGCTTGTTGAGCCATTGAATGTGGATGGCTTTCAACTTGGTTAAAGCTCTTATGTTGGCTTCATTTTGGGCTTTGAGTGCCTTGCGTTTCTTGTTTTTCGAATTTGACTTGTGTTTCTTGTTTTTTTTGAATTTCTGGAACCTTTTTTTATCTGCGCCATTGGGTAAAAATCCCTTTTTATGTCTTCTGTTTTTTCATAAATTTCATTCAGAAATCAGAATTGTTTTTTTGTCTTTTTGTCTTTTTTATTTTTAATCTTTTGTTTATCCTGGCATTGTTCCTTTATTAATTTTTTTGTCGATTTTGTCTGAAGCTATAATCATACTAGTGTTCTGTAGAATTTTGGGGTTCACCAAATTGGAGTACAAGTTATTTATTTTTCTGGATGATGACATTCATTGAGCAATTTCATGAATGGGTCGTTGGAACATTGCACTTTTTGTTTATGACATTTGCTCTTTTATTTTTTTCAGTTTCCTCAGGATGTCAGCAAATAATCACGTGTTCGTGGCATGGGAAGAGCGTATTATTTCTAAAGAAAAGGGCAACCGAGTTGTTCACTACTATTTGAATGAATCCAATGGGAATTCAGTCCTTGCCGTTGTGGGGACTGAAAAGAGTGTAAGGCACATGATCTATGTTGTTTCAGAGGACTTTGTAATCTATTACGGGTGCACAAGAACAGTCCGTGCTGGCGCAAAATGGCGAGCAAGACGAGATGTTGTGGAATGGCTCACATCAATAGTCTCAAGAGGCCAACCAATCTCGACTACTCCAGGTATGTAGGGTTTTATTCCACAGACTTATTATCTCTAACGACATGTGCATATTGAATTTAAATTCTGTTAGTAAATTCTAGACTCCTTTTTAAGTTCTTAACAAGCAGTTGGTGACATTTTCAGAACCATGATAAAGTATAGGGCACTTGGTTACCTCCAGTGATAAAGCTGATTGCACACGAGTAATCTGTTTTTTGTTCCGATTAAGCTTATGGCACTTGTTCTACTATTTCCATTCTTTGAACTGCTCACACTTGTTATAGGCCATTAGCTTAATGCTGCCTTTTAAACTAGTGTGATAAAATGATGTCTTTCAAGTAAGTGTTGAAGGTCTATCGATCCCATCTTAAATGAACTTGAGAATGAGAAAAGAAAAGAAAATGGAGCTTTCATTAGAATTACAATAATTGTTTTATTTTTTATTTTCCATTTGTGTTAGAGTCGTAATGTGGTTGTTTGGAAATTTGATAGATTTTGTTTTTTAACTCTTTTGATCAGAAAGTAAAGAAAAGTTGTTTCCACTAGATATAAGTTCTATTTAAGAGCCAACCCTTAAATTCTTATTTTAACACTTCACATTTTTATACCCACCGATAGTTCGGGACGAACTAACAGTTTTCAATACAAACCTACTTGACATAGTTCAGCTACTCCTTGCCCATTTCTTCAAGTTAATTATGTGAGTTATATTTGTGTACCATTCCATGCTACTATCCTGTGCTAACGTCATAAATTAGTTTCACTATTTTAATGTCTCAGTTCAGGTTGATGCTTGTCACCCTATTTCCAGTAACCTCACTACTGATTGCCATCACGATCATGGAACTCTTCTTTTCTAGATCATTTATTTAGTTACTGTCTTACTTAAAAGGAAGTGCTTTTATTTTAATTTATATGCTTACCGATGTCGCTTATTTATTAGAAGGTTAGTTTGCCAGGCTTTCTTGTGGACCTCAATAAGTTTAACACGCAGGCTCACACGTGCACACAATCTCTGTGTGTGTGTCAAAATTAAGGATGTTATGAAAAGTTTAAAATTGAGAAGATTGTCTTTGTTACATATCTGCTAATAACTGATTTCTCAACACCTTGAAATAATGTACTTTTATCGTGGAAAATTATAACCTAGCCTGAATCAAGACTTTCTTTACAATTCAAATTCTTTCAATTCCTAATCAAGCTTTGATGAATAAATGTGTTTTAAAATTAGTAAGTCACCAAACCTGTAATCTGAGTGCCAATTTCATCCTCAAAATACCTCGGCAAAGTGTTACTCCCATGAGAATCTCGGTCAAAAATATTGTCCCTTCTTCATTCAATTGACACGGAGCGATTTCATTAATAACGCGAAAGACTGCAGATACCTTTTCCAAAATTAGTGGGCCCCAGATTTGAGCGTTATAACTCGTAGCCATCACAGTCATCTTTAGAGCCAGAAGTAATCTCATCTGTGGATGTACTCTCTACCAGATTTCGACCAGTTCTAGAAGTGCATTCTGTATTTTTATAGAACTTCTTATGCAAAATCACCAAAGCCACTGATCAGTGAAAGGAAGCTATTAGTGATTGAATCATATAGGTTTTTAATTTTCCTTGCAACAGATGCCTTAATTTTGCTTTAGAGAAATTTTTGCAAACAATTTTAAGCCTTTTTTCCTTGTGTTCGCTGGCAGATCCACAAATACTTTGCTCGAAACAATCTCTGGAATCCAGTGGAATCGCGATGGCTAGTTTCTCTAATCGTTCGAGCCGCCAGGGAGATGAAGCGGTGACTCTTGATATTTAATTATTGGTCCATTTTTATGATATTTTTGTGCTTAACTGTGCATTAACTTCATATTACTAATAAAGGACCTTCGATTCAGATCCAAGTCTCAAGAAAATTGAATGTCAGAAATCCAAATATCGAGTGGAAAGGTGATGCTTGGATCTGCAGTAAACAGCTTAAGCATTATCCAGGTTTTTGCAGGAATGGAACTGAGATAGCTGTAAGCCTCAAAATGCTTCTTGTATTTGTGACATGTTTGGCTAAGCTTATAAAGTTTACTTATAATAGTTAATAAGTTAGTTTGGAAAATAATAATTTTTTTATTGATCAAAATTGAAAATGAGTAATTAACTATTTGAAGGTAAGGTAAGGTAAGGGTTATTTTCAGTTTTTCACAAAATAAACATTTTTTTTTTAACTCTTAAAGAAAACAACAAGTTATCTGTACATGTTTGGAGACAAAAATTGGCTCTAAAGTAACTCTACAAGTTTGTAAGCTTAGCCAAACATGTTCTTGACATACTTTGTAACAGCTTTCAAAACTCTCACCTTGATCTTCAGGTTTTATCCTTTGTATTGATAATGGGTGAAGAAGGAAGTCGCTATCTTGGTTATCTGGAAGACTTATACGAGGATAAACATGGCAAGAAAATAGTTAATGTGCAATGGTTTCAATTTGAGGAGGAAATCATCGATATGATTCCTCACGTAAATCCACATCCTAGAGAAGTTTTCATCACTCCTCATAAGCAGGAGATCAGTGTAGAGTGTGTTGACAGTCTAGCTGCAGTTTTGACTCCTAATCATTTCCAAAAATGTTTGGCTCATTTCATGCAAGTCTTTCCGTTGGGAATTTTTATGTGCCATAAAGAATTCAAAAACGACAAGGTCAAGCCCTTCTCTGTAAGTAAATTACGTGGTTACTACAATCAACCAATCCTATCCCATCTGGATTCCAGTTTCTCCCGGACAAGAAATGAGGGACATAAATTAAGTGAAGAGGCAGCAAAGTGTTGGCCACCTATCCCCAGATTGAAAATCAAAATGTCGAGTAAGGAACCTATTGGTATTGATCTTGTCGAGCCTGATGCCCAACTTCAAGTGCAATCTATGGTGAATGCAAATATAGAGCTTCTTTGTCAGGATAGCGGCATGCGAGGCTGCTGGTTTAGGTGTAAGATCTTGCAATCACTAGAAAAATGTATGAAGGTTCAATACTACGATGTCCTTGATGTTGATGGACCTGCAAAACTGGAAGTATGTGAATCCATTAAGTTATTGCTTTTATTTTTTGTATTTGGAGGATGAAAATTATCCTTCATTATTATTTTTACACCTCTTGTACTACTTAAGGATCAAGACTTGCAGAGAAACCATCAGGCAAAATTTTGTCGGGAAGACACGTTTATTGACCTATTTACGAAATTATTTGTTCATTCATTTGCATTTTGTATACAGGAATGGTATCCGGCATCTAGAGTGGCAGCTTCTGATAGCTTGGGCATGAGATGTGAAGGCCGCCTTACTGTCCGTCCTTGGCCTTCTGAGGAGGATTCTTCAGGTAGTTCTTTTGTGGTTGGAGCAGCAGTCGATGCATGGTGGAGTGATGGTTGGTGGGAAGGTGTTGTGATTGGATGCGACACCATTCAACCAGATAATCTTCAAGTTTACTTCCCTGGTAAGTATCATAGTTGGCAAAATGTGGTTTTTTCTATCATTCTTACAACTCTTATAGACTTGATTTTATAACCACCAGTAACTTTATCTCTGACTGGTAATAGTCATAATCCCACACTTGTCATGCTATAAGTTGTATACCATCATTTGAACCACTTAATAATAACTGCTTGATAAATTAAAGGACGGGAACATTCTTCCTACAAAGTTTATCTTTCAACTGCACTCGTTTTGGGCGCTGAACGTAATATTTAAATGAATAAATTTGTCCTATTTCTGAAAGCTTAAGCTTTTAAACGATGTGGTGCAATATGGTATGCAAAAGTCCCAGGTTCAAGTCTCTCCGCCACCTATTTTTGAACAATTGTGCATGTTTCTGGCCATTGATGAGAAAATGGAACCAACCTGCACGTGAAGGGGCATGTTGAAGACAACATTTAAATATTTGTCCTCCCTATACTTAAAGCTTAAACTTTTACAAGAGGTAGTTCAACGTTGGGTTATTCATGCCTCGGCCTCAAGAGGTTCTGATTTAGCTTCTACTTTCTTGTAGGTGAGAACAAGTTTATGACTATCCCAAGGAAAAAGACAAGGACTTCGAGAGATTGGGTTGATAACAAATGGGTGGATATAAAGCCAAAGCCCGATATACTTACTTTCTTATCTCCAACTGTCATCCCAGTTGTGAATCTTCCATCTTTCCCAACTTCTCCCAGTTGTAAACCTAGCTGCAAAGCTCTCACTTCTTCAAAATGTAAAGGCTCGGAAGATGATAAGTTACTGTTACCAGATTCAGTTACATCTATAGGTGCTGAGAGGCTTAACATGAGGAACCGACTTGTTATCAAGGACGACGAGGACAGGGTTCATACTCTTGCTCATGCTGCAATCATGGGGAAAGCTGTGAAGAAATAGTGATGTTACTTGAATACAAATGAGTAAATGCTATGGAGTAATTTTGATTCTGTAACCAACTCCTGAAGTTGGCAAAGCTATATAGTTTTTGTTGTTATAGTTGCTCGTAACTAGGATATATATATATATATGCATTAGATGTTCTGTTTTAAATTTAGAATAGACTGCATTTGGTACAATCATGGCAACTAGTCCCCTGCCCTGTATGGCCTTTTAGGTTAATATATTGTCGGGTTTTTTTTTTTGGTTTAATGTAGGGAAGAAATGGGGAAACGTGAAAAATATTTATTTATTATTATTATTTTAAGTGGGATTGGAAATGTGTGGTTTGGAGGTGATTCTCAAAAAATAAAAATTAAACGAGGGCTAAGTTTGCATATTTTGAATGAACTATATGTGTATCTTGACGTTGTGCTCAAGGCATTTTGGTACCCCTGTGCATTACATTGGACCGAATAAGAAGAAAAAAATAGAACCAAAATTAAATTAAATTGAAGTTAATAGTATCGTTCATTTATTTTTTATCAGAATACGAAGCATTTGTTTGGGAGAAATTATAACGTGATTATAACAAAGAAGAGTGATTAGTCCAACGAAATTGTGTGGATAATAAGTGTGGTTTTGTTAAAGTTAATATTTGATTTTGCCAATCAATTATGAGGAGATTACTATGGTACCAAAGCAAGCATTGAAGGCTAGTTTAGGGAGTGTTTCAGCCACACTATTTTGGAAGAATGTATTTTGGAAGGGTCGTGCTACGTGTACCTAATTTTTTACCTAATCTTTTACACCCCCTCACATCAGAAAAGTGGGGACCACGGGTCAGAATTTTTTAATACACGTGGGGTCGGCTTTTTGTGAGGGGGTAGCCAATTCGGTAGCCACCCCTCGGTACATTCAGATTAATCCATTTTGAAATAGTAGATTGATGAAGAATGTCTGATTGAAAAAGAAGGAAAATTTATTGATGTGATGAAAAATATTATTTTATTGAAAAATATATCGTTGAAAATGAGTAGAAAAATGAAAATGAAAATTTTAATGTGGTTCAAACAAGGGCTTAGATTAGTTTGTGTGGGCCATACCACCTTAAAAGTATGTTTGACCAATTTAATTATAGAGAGATGTATTGTCTCGATTAGGTGGCAATGAGTCATTTGCTTCATTATCTTATAAATTTAAGTACCACACAATTTCATTATGAATAAAATAATGTTTGGTATACAATGATCTTGACAACATTGTTGACAATAGGTCACGTGACATGTTATCATTTGACAGTTTAAAAAACAATTCATCTTTTCAACCAACACTTTTTTTTTGTCACAAACCAACATTGTCAACAATGTTGTATAAAAACATTGTACAAATAATATTCACTTCATTGTACAATAAATAAGGGCTCATTGCCACCTAATTAGCGATGCATATCTACTAATGATTAATGATATATAGCATTAATCGTCCACAATTTTAATTGGTAATAAGTCTCTAGTAGGATGATTGGATAAATGTGACACATTCTCACGGTCATTACCAAAGAAAAAGTGGTCGACACTTTTCGATCTTTCAATTATCACACATTCAAGCACTTTTTAATCATGATAAATGAAAAAGTGGAGTCTGGCTATTTAAGCTTTCAACCAGTGCACTTATAGGTACTTTTGGAAGTGAGATTATAGATATATTTAAATATGTAAATTTGGGTTTTCACATGACAAAAATTTCAACGTGAATATTAAAATTGTACTTAGCCTCCGTTTGTTTGCCATCTTCACACAAAAAATGCATTTTTTTGATCAAATTAAGCACATCTGTTGCAGTAACTTTGTAATGATTTCAACGCTATATGTTTCTACTGTTCCGATTTTGCCCTTCCACTTGGGGGAAAAGTGAATGCATTTGGTTTGAGTAAAGGGTATAATTGGCCACACATTCTGCTGTTTCATTATTTGTACAGTGATTATTGTATTGTGATGTCAGCCAACACTGTTCCAACGTTCAAATTTTTTATACATTTTGAGAATAAAATCTGCCCCAAACAGGGGCTTAACTTTCATATAACTTAACACTCCAAATTCATATAATTACTCAAAACCTTATATATTTAAAGGTCAGGGAACAAAAACTACACTCCGTCAAAGGACGGGAGTCCACCATGAAATCCCCTGAAATATTTGAATTCAGACAGCGGCAAGTCAATAATAGCGTACAATGTTATCATTAAAGGCAAATTCTCCCGCTATCCTAAAATTGCGAGTCATTTGAATCATTCCAAAAGATTAACATCAAAAAAGGGGAAGTAAATTCCTTCCTCCTCACATTCCCAAAAAAGAACAATGGCTGCAATCAAACCCTCAACTCGCTATGCTAAAAGCCTTAACAGCTCCACAAAATCTGACCCTTCTTCATCCACCGAGTTCCCAACATCACGCACCATCTCACGCGCCGTCACGAAAGCTACTACCAATAAAAACGTCAATGCCGCCGACAGCATTAATCTGAACTTCATGGTCAAGAAATTTATGGAAAACAAGAAGGCAAAGAATTCCAGTAAAGACCCAAAATTCATTGTGGCCGCTGATTTTTTAGCCGAGGATTTGAAAAAGAATAGCGCCAAGAAGGCTACCGGATTAAGTGGGCTGCACAAGAAGCTATTCAAGGGTTCATCAGGGGCAAAAAAGGAAGATGAAAGCTCGAAGAAGGCGTTGACTGAGATCAAAGGGAATACCAGGACTTTGGCTATGGTGTTGAGGAGTGAAAGGGAGCTGTTGAGTGCAAATAAGGAGCAGAAGCAGCAGATAGCTGAGCTTAAATTGCTAATTGAAGAGAAAAATGGAGAGGTAATATATGTGTTTATATATAGTTTTCTGTACAGAAGAATATGGTTTTATAATTGAAATTTGATGGGTTCTTCTAAATTCTCTAAGACGTCATAGAATCAAGATTCTTATTATAATGTGTGAAATTTACTGAAATTTGAAGATTGCAGAAGATAGGGGTAAAGTGTGAAAAAATGAAAGCTTTGGAACAATTGGGGAGTTAATAGCATGACGTTGAGTAAAAATAAAAATCTTGTACTAAATTATTAAATAGAAGTGCTGTTTGTGTGAAATGTGAACTTCTTGAGAAAAATTAAGAATCTAGCATCACGATGACTTGGGACGTATTGATAAATATGAGTATTAACTGAAATTTGGGACTTCTTATGCGCGAGATTGA
Organism: Fraxinus platypoda; assembly: GCA_903798405.1. NCBI lineage: Eukaryota > Viridiplantae > Streptophyta > Magnoliopsida > Lamiales > Oleaceae > Fraxinus > Fraxinus platypoda. The sequence continues at coordinate 13,488 of CAIGRT010112278.1, read as the reverse complement.
TTGATAATTGAAATCTGGATTTTTTCAGTTTAATCTTCTCTTTCTAGGGGATCTCTCTTAGGTCATAATATTTGGTCGAGGCAGGATTTTCTGAATATCCCATGTTTAGATTTCATTTGACGATTAAAGAATTTGTAGGTTGAGAAGCTGAAAGATTTGTGCTTGAAGCAAAGGGAAGAAATAAAGTCTCTTAAAAGTGCCATACTTTTCCCAGATGTGATGAATTCACAACTTCAGGAGCTTTTAGAGAAGCAGGGTTCAGAACTTCAGCAGGCAAAACAACTTATCCCGAGTCTTCAGAGGCAAGTCACTTCTCTTACCGGCCAACTACAATTTCTTGCTGAGGATCTAGCTGAGGTAAGCATTGATATTTTGTACATAAATCAGAGTAAAATGTAGGATTAGCACATCTTCAAAATTGATAAGGGAGTAATTACATTGAACTATCGCCTTCTCTTCTTCATAACATAACTTGTAACTAACTGCTTTCCGTATATAAAGCTCTAAGGATTCTGCATGTTTGGTGCTAAACTGTTGTTTGGTTCTGAAGCACATTTACATGACAAAAACTAAGGCTTTTATCCTATAAAAATTTGGGGAAACAATATTTATAAGGATACAAGATGACAAAGTTTGCTCATAAATCCACAGTGGAAAAAACAAAATAAGCTTTTTCTTAATTGTCAAAATATTTACTTGCTTCGCCAGTAGCTGCTTGTTGGAGTTTACACACAAAGCAAGAAAGAAAATGAGAAACTGTATATTCTATTCTTGTTAACTTGAATCAATAGTAGCTATTGAAGCTACTTTGAGTTTGGTCTTCAATTTTTTCAAGGAAATTTGCTGATAAGGCCTTTTGTCAAGATGTCAGTAGTCTGTTCTGAGAATGTTATATGTTGAACATCAAATTGCTTAGCTTCTACTTTTTATCTTACAAAATAAAGAACTATGTGCTTTGCCTTTGAATGCAATATTAGATTAGCTGAAAGGCGAGCTGTACTTGAGTTATCACAGCATATGGTAGGTACTTTAGGTAGTTGCATATGTAACTCTTTCAACAGATGTTGTACCGACATCATATCAGCAGTAGCATTAGCCTAGCTTTTGAATTAGGCTTCGAAATTATCTGTTGTTTCTTTGAACTCCAGATAATGTTGTTGCCAACAAAATAAATGCAAAAGGCTGAAGTAAATTTTCTATCATCCCCAAACTGCAGCTGAAAAATCTTGAAGTTGAAGAGTAGAAGCTGTCTAAAATAACCCGTGATCTGGAGTTCCTTTCAAATACCTTAGAATTCTTTTGACTACTTTCAAATGTATCAAGTGAATTTTGCATGTTTTTCTGTCTTTTGATTGTGGCATATCGAAGTGCATTGTGGTTCTATATAATGTGGGGTTGGGTAAAGGATCTCCTATCCGTTTGAACAATTGAGTGCTTCTATTGGTGGAGGATATGCCCTAGCTTCAGCCATCCGTGCTTTCCTTAAAAGATCTTGAATATAATAGCTGAGCTCTCGAAAATCCTTCAATGCAAATGGGTTGTTTAACAACAACAGCAAACTCTGGTACTTCTGAGCTATCACTCCCTGTGATGACTATGCCATCGTCATAAACAAAAATGTACAGAATGGAATGTTTTGTATCCCTCACAAAAAATGATGGATCAGCTTTGAAGTTGGTGAAATGCAGCTGCAGCAGAGATGTTTTAAGCCTTTCAAACCGTGCCCTTGGAGCCTGTTTCAATCATAGATAGCCCTGTTAAGTTTGCACTCCAAAGGTTGTGGTCCTTGTAAGAATTACTTGTTGGTATTATTTGTGTAGATATCCTTGTCAAATTTGTAAAATATCTTAGCTTGCAGCAATATATCTGTATAGTTACTGTAGTATTTTTTTTTAAAACTAATTTTAGTTGTTACTTGGTACCATGTGAGCCTAATTTCATTCTGCGCCATAAAGTTTTGAATTCATTCATACCCTTTCAGCTTTAGGATTACTTCGCTTGTGAACTTGATAATACATAATTGTTGCTGTAGGTGAAGGCTGAGAAATATTCATCGGGAGGATATTGTGACAATCATGTTAACTCTCCAAGGACACCGTCATACGATCAAGATGAAGAAGCAAATTCTCTGGTAAACACATTCTATCCAAATGGTGATCTTAATTTGGAAAGGTTGCTCACATTATGTAAATTACTGCTAAGATCATAGATGAAGATAACCATCTAGTTCCTATTTGTTTCAAGAATTATTAACCTAAATGGATGTGGGAACTCTGCAAGTCATGTTTATTATTAACTCAAGCAAAAAACAATATCATTGTGCTTAAATATCAGAAAATCATGTTGTAGAAATGTTTGAACGACACTCCTTGCACGTTTTCTCTGCTAATATTTATATGATTTGTTATTTTACATCCAAGAGAACTTTTCTCAGGGCCAAAGCATTAACTGTCTCATATTTAAGATGCACATATTCTTTTCTCTTTAAGATTTTCTTAAAATAAATACAAATTCAACCAATTTTGCTTCAACATAAATTTGCAAGGATATCTTAGTTTTGTATATTGAACAGTTTGGTAATGAGTTCAGCTCGGGAGATTACACAACTCCGGGCAGTCCAGACGACATGTTTCTCAAAGATTTAAATCCCTGCCTAACTCCAAATTATGCCAAGACAAAGTCCAAGGTACCTGTATTCAAGCTTAAACCAAATCTCTTCTCATTTCCTTCACTATCTAATTCTTGATTTTGAACTCAGAAATCTTATATAGTTTATATGAGTGGATAATATTACAATATCTTATACGAGTACTCCTTGTAGGAATTTGAGGCATATAATTCCCTGGATGAGGTGTATAAGTCCAATATGCAAAATTGCAATGGATTTAACACATATACAAGGAAGCTATCTAAAAGTTCAGACCGTAGCCAATGCTCAAAGACAGGAAGTGGTTCCATTCGTGCAGCTCGGAGGTCTGATGAAAGCAAATGCAACTACAGAAAGCCAATGAATCATAAACTTATCTAATACAAAGGAACTCCGAAATTTTTCTTGAGCATTTTTACTTTGTTCCAGCATCCTACTCTCTGTTACAAAATTTTGAACCTTTGCAAGGTCAGAACACTCAGTTTTCTTGTGTTATATGAGATGCGCTGGCTAAATTTTCCATTTAATCGTTTTAGCCCATTTAACGTGCTTTTTCTGAGTAATTTTTTTCCCTTGTTGATATTGTCGTGTCCAACTAACCAATTCTAAACTGGAAAGAATGTAAGCTAATGCAGAAATGAACAGAAGGGGCATTCATTAGAAACACTGCTGTTCATAATCTGTATAATTGTTAAAATCCCCAAAACAAACATAGAGAAGTGCCAACAACAAGAAATAACTTCCAAGCATTGAAACAATTCCATTTTTCTCAGCTTATTCCGCCATTAATCGCCATCCTGACAACCTGATAAATAACTGCAAAAAAAATAAAATAATAATAATAAAAATAACGTCTGCCTACGATTGAATAATTATATTGTTCGGTTGCTCGAAGAATAGTATGTACTCCCAATTAATAATATTCATTTAAGCACATAGAGAAAAAAAGAAACTTACAGGACAATACCATCAGAACTGCGAAGAGGACAAGAACCATGTGTGCAGGTTCCCATTCTTCTTTCTTAGATGATTGAGAAGCCAGTCCTCTCCTTGTGATGTTCTTCTCAAATTTCGCTGTTTTCTTCTCAGCCAGACGTTTCGAAGTAGTCTGCAAATCTTTCTTACTATCAAGATTTAATGGAGTTGGAAAACAAACTTGTATAAATCGTCCCTTGACATGGGGACGATAGAGAATTGGAGATGCTCTTAGCAATATTAATCAAAAAAAAAAAAAAAAAATCAGAATCAGATCCCCAGGAAACTGCTATTAATCTTTGTTATCTTTTCATCCCCAGGAAATTCCAGTTGCGTCCAAGCTGTATATTTCTTGAAATAGTAATTTCATATTTAATGCAAAAACAAGAGCATCAACCAAAAATGGAAATGTAAAAATACAATTATATTCCTTATTCTCTGTATCATAAATTGCGGCTTAAAAGAAAGGAAGAACAAACTGAAGGGATCTTAACTGTGCATCAGAAATATCACTGCTCAGTCATCTATCATCTATATTCAGACAAATTAATGCAAATTCATATATCATATTCTATGGACATGGAAGAAATGAAGACATCTACGGAATCGATTCTCGTACAAAGCGAACAAGTAAAAACTAATTTTATTATTATTATTTTTTAAAAATCCCAGATTCATTAGCGCATGCAGAAAGACAGTTATCGGAACAGAAAAATCTACAGTGAAGCCCCCAAGTTACCAAAACATCAATGGAGACGTAAATGAAAATGGCTTGTGTGTTGTTGACAAATATGTGTATGTATATATATATATATATATTAGAGAGAGAGAGAGAGAGAGGCCTTTACCATGATCTTTCCGATTGGAGATTGGTACTTGGTAGTGCCAACCGAGAGCGAAGAAAGAGATGAAAGAGAGTGTGAAAACAGAAGAGTCTGAAAGACCTTTTTGTAAGAGCACGGAAACCTGGGACTTTGAGTCTGACAACTTATTCCCAACGTGCGATGCTTTGTTTATTTTAAGGATTATTTTAATTTCGGAGGTCCAAGTTAGTCCTTGTTTGGCTACTGTTTAAAAAGAAAAAGAAAAAAGGGGAATCGATTTGTGGCCACGAGGTTCATAGGTTAAAGGGTCGAACTGAGCCCGAATCATTCATAGGGCCAATTCAATCTCTGATGTCTATGTCGATTGCTGACTCGACTCATTGTCACCTCTAAGTCGACATAGTTCACCTTTTTGTCTCCTTGGAATTCTGTACCGTAGAGTCATATTGCGCGGAGAGATTGTCTTTCGTCACAAAAATATTTTGATAATTTTTAAAATAAAGTTTTTTTTTAAAGGAAATAATTGCAGGCGTTACCAAGCCTTCTCAAAGTTGTATCAATCAATGCGATACAAAATGCTCAATAAATAGATCCAAAAGTAAACAAAAAGGCATTCCATAATATGATCGAATACAATAAACTAGAAGAAAATCAATGTTGATTTTAGTACCATTTTCTACTAAATAAAAAAAAAAATAACTTGTCACATGAAGAAAAGTTCTTAGGAATTGAATATGAGATAATTCATAATTTAGTTTCTTAATCTTTGCTCTATAACGTTGCTACATTTGAGGCATACTCGGTTCTTCTTATATTGAGTTCGTGTCTAGAGTCAAAGATAGGTTTACATCATTACAAAATAAAATTTTACTATGTTAATAATCCATAAAATACTGTGCACTTTGTTTAATATTTTAATAAATACTATATTCCAAATTTAGAATCCAAACACTTTTTTAGAGTTTTCCTAAGATTAAGCCTTTCATTTAATTTCTCTCCAAACTGAATACAAAATTTAAAAAGCAAATTAGGCAAAACGTACCCAATTCAATTATGTAGTCCCTCTAAATGGTTGTGTAATGTCAAATATAGAAAAAAAAAAAAAAAAAAAA
>CAIGRT010112269.1:0-18968 GCA_903798405.1 Fraxinus platypoda | reverse complement strand
TTTCATTATCATTCTTCTACTCATTTTTAACCACATATTCTTCAATAAAATAATATTCTTCATCACATCAATAACTTTTTCTTCTTTTTCAACCACATATTCCCCATCACATTTACAGTAAAAATGCATTCTTTTTTCAAAAATGTACACCAAACGGGGGCTTAATGTACCTTCTACTATGTTCTTTGTTTCATATCCCAAGGGAGAAATGCGAGACAACTCTTTCTAAGGAACTCGACAAAATAGTCTATGATTTTGACTTTTTGTGATTGTATTTATGTTTAGTTATATACATAACTTATTAGTTTTGAATTTATTTTACTTAGTGCACTTATGGAGTAGACAAAGCAAACAAAATTTAAACTTTCTTATTCATCAAGCATATTCCACGAAATGTTTGGCTAAGCCAAAACAAAAGTGAAGTCCTCTTTCATTCATTTTTTGCTTCTAAACTTATTTATTTTTAAGGAGAAAAACTACCTTTTTTTCAAGGTAACTTTGTCTTACTAATAAGTAATATACTAATTTTTAATTCTCTTTGGTAAATAAATTTATAAACTTCTATATATTGGGATTTTAAAAACTCCAGTTTTTCCACCAAATAAATATCTGTCTTTGAACCCCACAAACTGCTGTCAATTAATTATTATAATAATAATTATAATAATTTCATAAAATAATTACTTAGGTATCATATTAATTATCCTTAATTACAATCTTAAGTATGTGTGACCTCCTTTTTAAAGCTACTTCCAATTAATTTGATTCCCTATTGCCATCTCCTTTTCCAGTCTCTCTCTCTCTCTCTCTCTCTCTCTCCTCTTTCTCTCTCACTAAAACATTTTTTTTTTTTTGCTGACATTTTTCTGCCAGCATTGCACTTCACATGGGTAGGCATTCTTGTTGTTACAAGCAGAAGTTAAGGAAAGGCCTCTGGTCTCCTGAAGAAGATGAAAAACTTGTAAATCACATAACTAAATATGGACATGGATGTTGGAGTTCTGTCCCAAAACTAGCTGGTAATAACGTTATTTTTCATCGATTTTTTTTTTTACAAAATGTTAATGTTTCTGATCACATTGTTGTGTGATAATCTTGAAGGGCTTCAACGGTGTGGAAAGAGCTGCAGGTTAAGGTGGATTAATTATTTAAGGCCTGATTTGAAAAGAGGGACTTTCTCACAGGAGGAAGAGAATTTGATTATTGAATTGCATGCAGTTCTTGGAAACAGGTATATAATTGTGTTATCCAGCAGTTATTTGCATGTTTAATCGCCTTTTTTTGTGATCTTGAGGCTGTTAAATTTCATTACCAGGTGGTCACAAATTGCTGCACAATTGCCTGGAAGAACAGATAATGAAATCAAGAATCTATGGAACTCCTCTATAAAGAAGAAACTGAGGCAAAGAGGCATTGATCCTAATACTCATAACCCAATTTCTGAGGTTGAAAATGAAGAAAAGGCTTCTCCAAGCAGCAAAAACAATGAGAAAACATCTGAAGGAATCAGTGAACTGACTTTCGTTGACTCGGGAAATTCGAGAAAACTAAATTCATCCCTGGATCAGTATCCACTTATACAAAACAATTCCAGTAATTTGGCAACGACTCATGAATTTTTCATGAATAGGTTTATTGCCAGCCATGAAAGCTCCACTACTGATAATAAGCCTTCAGATTTATCTGAATACGTCTCCTTTCAGCAATTGAATTATAGTCCTAATAATACAGGGCTTTCGATGAATCCCAACACCTCGAATTTGTTCTTCAATCCGAATTCCAAGTCATCAGGGATAGAATCTGAGTTCAATTCTTGTGTAACAAATACTGTTCTTCCTTCCCTGCCAAGCTCGTTTCTTTCGTTTTCTACTCGTATGAAGTCTTCGCCAAGTCTTCCCCCGGACAGTCATATAGGCCTTTTAAGTACGAAACTCCAGAATTGGGATGGGTGCAACCTTGGTAACAATGGAAGCACAAGCAATGTAACTAGCAGCAGCAGCAGCATCTTTGAAAATAATGCCTTTCCATGGGGAGCCACAGACTGTGTAAGACCCGAAAAACAAGCCAATGTTCCTTCATCAGAACACGAAATCCCTGAAGATATAAAGTGGTCAGAATATCTTCATACTCCATTCATACTAGGAAATTCTATTGAGAATCAAAGTGCTCAAGATTTATTCGGCGAGACGAAATCAAGAACACAAGTTTCAACAGAAGGTCCATTAAGTAATACTCCCAATTGGTATCCAAATCAGCAGCAGCAGCAGCAGCAAAATTTACAAGCTGCAGATATGTCAGCAAGCATTTTCAGAGGCTTCCTGCCACCTTTGGACAATTTGCTTAGTTTATTACATTAATCATCAAGCCTTCTTCTATCTGTAAATATGGACTTATATACCAATATTTTTCCACAGAAAAACCCGTTTCCTTTTTCAATTCTTGTTCGTGTTTTGTGTAAGGTTTATCATTTATGCTAGAATATAAATATGTCTTGTTCAATTGTTTTCTCTATTTATTCTTATGAATTTAATTGCAGCTTGTAAAATCATGTGTTAATTGTTTGTTCAGTCGTATTTTTTTCTTTTTTAAACTTTTGTAACCACCTTAATCTCTCCAAGTTCCTCCCATAAAACTCCTTTCAAGACAATGACTACCTGTAACCTGTCTGAAACATTTTGGGTTTTGTGAAATTCTTTTACTACACTTTTAACACTAGCCCTATCCTTGTACAAGATTCATCAAACCATTTCCCTTAAATGGGCGTCCATCGCTGTCTCCTATAGATTGAGATAGTTTTCACTTTTTACAGTCTTCAAGTCACCTGTCCTTAGGCAAAATATTCATCAAGATAATAATCATACTTGTCTCCTCAGATTTGCCTCGTGAAGCGTGACGTGCGCGCACGTACGCACACACGTACAATTCAAATTCAAAAAATCCCACAATAGTCAAGTTAAATCTTGATTCTTTAAAGGATTTCCAAAGAAATCCTAAGTTGATTGGGATTATCTCTTTCCTGTGTTAATTGAAATAAAGGTCCAAAATGGATGCAACTTTTTTGTGTGTGGACACCAATGACACAGCTTCTGGGGTATATCTTTTACTACTTCTGTGGGGAACAGATGACTAGGGTCCCCTATTATGGTGGAAACATATTGATGTTGATACTTTTATGAGATAACAAATGAAAATTTCATGTTTGAATTGTGCTGGAGAGGAGAGGAGGCCTCAATAGGAGAATTGTGCTAACCCCCCACCCCACCCCCATTTTTTGTTTCTTTGTTCTTTTCTTTTCCCATATAAAGAACCAAAAATATAGTTTCATATCTAACAATGACACATATAGAATTGATCTCCAGCCCCAATATGTAACATAAAAACTTTTCACAGAAATAACTTCAAATAAGGTTTTCTGAATACATAAATTTTTTATCTTACCCATTGTGGACAGGAGATCAGATCTAATGACACGAAACATAGTTGAACATATTGAAAATTGATAAACCTGCATCTGCATGTGAAAGAGTCAATGTCAATCAATTATTTGAGAAAAAGGTTTTCATCCATACGTCAATCTTAGTCGACATCCATTATTCATATATACCAATATGAGAGATAGAATGTGAAACACGACTGATTTAAAGATAGTATTAATATCCTTTCTTACAATGTATATCGAAAAATGATGAACACATTTCAATGATGCAAATACAATTCAATTATAGAAAGCTGATTTGAAGAATCAAGAAAGGGCCATTCAAAACACAAGAAATTAAATTACAACAAGTGTATGTGGAGTGGGGTATTAAAACCAGGAATTATGCTGAGTGTACATTTCATGGTGTACATATTTTTTGACATTGTGTGAAAATTTAAAAAGTATTGGGTGGGAAAGTGGTTTTTTTTTTTTATTGTCTAATTATTCGCCGACACTTGGCACAATGTAAAAAATAATGTAAAATAAAGTGTACATATACCATGATTGTAAAACCAGAGTCTGTGTGTGTGTCCACGTGCAGGCACGAGAATGAGGCCACAAATTGATTGAATATGTTTTATTTTTCTTTTCTTGAAAGCATAGGTGATACGTGTGCAATTTATAATTTATTGTTGCCTCTATGGCTGCATGTGATTCAAATTATTGAGTACCTTTCATGGCCCTACAATCTTCTTCTAATCAAAACAAAACAAAAATAGAGAGGTATTGAATTGGCAACCATTCTTGAATTGTTTCCAATATAAAAGGAGATTGTCAAACGAAAATTTTCATTTACAATTCATAGTGTATAGAGATTATAAAAAAATAATGAACGGAAATTTGAAAGTGATCGAATTTGTCTCCTCGATTTTAAGTCACAAGTCACTAGAATTCATTTTGTTACCATTGACACGTAATATTTGATGCTAAGTTAATAAAGTTGAAGGAGATAATGATTGAATCAAAACAACAATATGTACCTTTCGAAATTTTTTACCCCTATGTTCATTACGAATTTCATATACTTACAAAAACATCAAGATTTCATGACTCGTGGTCGTGTCTTATTGTATCTCTATCATTCCAATATCAATACTTGCATGTGGTCTCTTATTAATTTATTTTCTTCAAATAAAGTTGAGAAATGGAACTTAGATTAAATAAGGAAATGAAGAACTATAGAAATGGAAATTTCGAAGCCTGCAAAATTGTGCCCTCATTGACACTTGTTATTTAATGACAAGCTAATAAAATTGAATGAAATATAATTGGACCGAACCAAAAGTATAAATTCTGTAACTTCAAAAAAAAAAAAAAAAAAAAAAAATTACCCTAGTTTCGCGATCTTATGCCTTCAACCTTTATTATCCTAGTGTGACTCAAAAGTGACACTTTTAGGGGGGTGTACTGGAGTTCATCTTTATGTTATTAAAGATGAACTCCCAATTCAGCCCTCGTTTGGTGCACATTTTGGGGTCAATGATGCATTTTTTCTTATGTAATAGGGAATATGCGGTTGAAAAAAAAGGAAAAATTATTGATGTAATGAAAAATATTATTTTATTGAAGAATGTGTGATTGAAAATTAATAAAAGAATGAAAATGAAAAAAATAATATGACTCAAACAGGAGCTTATACAAAGCAAAAGAAAACTATTTCAAGTATACATTAATTTTAGATTAAAAGAAACAAGTTGCAATAAGCATCAAATTGGCTAATCCATTGCCAAGAGTAATGAACAAAAATAGCTACTTCATTTAGACCAGTGAAAAGATTCTGGGAGGCTGCTAACAGAAGAGAACAAAAACAAGGACATTAATCCCACAAATAATCCTCAATAAAATCATGATATTATCCTCAAAAGATTCCCATAGTATTTTTTTCTGACTTTCAACCTTTTTTATACAAGGTTATGAACAGAGACATTGATCCTTCAATGGAAGACTTGTAATAGGACATTTTGTCTTTAGAGGGAATAATCTTTAAACTATTCATAGTACAACCATGATTAACATAAAAATTAATTTGATTCCTTGTCTGAGGCATGCAGTATCAAGAAGACTCTTCACTCTAATCATTTATTAGTCTACTTGCACGTATGCCAGAACCTCAAGACAAGGTCAAATTCAAAGTGCAGGGAAATTACAAGCAAAAGGGATATACCAAGGACATGTTTGGTGCCTCCTATTTGATGACTAAACAGGATAAAGAAAGGAACATATGATAGAATATCTAACCCTGTTGCGTTCAACATACCAAACATTCCTTACGAGCATTCAGCACTACTGAATAAACAAGTGCACACATTTTGTAAATCTCAGAATATGCTTGATCACTGCCAACAGTTTTAATGAATGTCAATCCTCAGATTACATGGCTCTTTCTTCATCAAAAAATTAATACAACTCAACGGGAAAAAGAACATATAAAAATAACTGAACGCTCGGCACCAGGCTGTAAACCTTGATTCCTGACTTTCCTCTTTTTTCTGTCTTACAGAGTGTTGTATACATATGGAGTATATTGAAGACTCGAAAATTTCAAAGCAATTGTAGACTTATTTTCATCAATGTATTTTCTTAAATTATAAATAAATTGAAGATGAAGATTGCCCATCATGATGATTAAATAAATTAGCTAAGAATAGAAGGCGAAAACTAAAACCTGGTTCATCTGAAAACCAGGTTGTGACAAGTTTTGTCACATGGATATGCGCAGTCAATGGCCTTGATACTTGCTCTATCAAAGTACCAATCTCCGACAGCTATTGCAACAGCCTGCATTGTAAAGTAGTAAAGACACGTGTTAATGAAAGAAATCCATCGTATAAAAGATATTTAAAGAGAGACAGCAGAAGAGGTGATAGTTTCTAGTTTCTACAAGTGTGCATTCATTACAAAAAGGAAGACATCGAGAAGGGAGGCCGAGAAAAAGGATCCGTTTCTTCCATTTCAATTGTTTCGTAAAAGGAAACTCTGAATGTATTCTACATTACTTTTACGTTGCTTTCCTATCAGACAACTTCTTAATGAATATTGAATACTGCACAAATGAGTATGCATGATGTTCACGTGATAACTTCCTCAGGTCTATGAATTGCGGAGATTACAAAAACTTGTTCTGCATTTAACACCCACGGGCCTTTCTGTGTTCAAAAGAAAAAAATCCACGGGACTTTCAATAACTAGAGTACACCTGGAAATGCCATGTTGGTTTAGCTTAAAAGCGGCACTATAAAGGATTGCACGACAATTATATCAACTTAAAGAGAACTACGCACATTACAACAAGTTTCTTTATAAGCAGGACTAAGAATATAGGAGTTCTTTTATATATGTGCATGAAAACCTAAAAGAAAATTTGTACTTCTTGTTATACCTTGTTCCCAATTACTGGAGAATCATCTGCAAACCAGGTATCCTGCCTCTCAGACTGGCAGTGAGCAAAGCATGAATTTAGGAATAGCCCATTTTGTCTAGATGTGGCAAAGCCTTTTACTGCGTTCATCATATGAGCCCTAAAACCTGCTCAAAAACAGTGTTTATTGATCGACTAGTTCTCCTCAGATATGAAAACAAGATTAAGAAATATCAAGCAGATACAGTCACTCACCTTGCAGAAATTGGATTTGGGGTGCTGAACATCGTGCATTGTTCATCTTACAGTCGTGCCAATTACCACGAGGATCAGCTATTCGAGGAGCCAAGCTCTCTTGGACCTAAATACGAAAGAAAAACAGATAGATTTATTTACTACATTTGCTATTCATATTATTTGCAAGTCTTGGGAAATCTTTGATTTCTTAACAGTCGAAGACCGATAATAAAAACACCATCTGATTTCAAAATGTTTTCTAAAGGTCCAGTCTTCCTCAGTATGAATCTAATCTAAGTAAGGGCCCATTGATTAGAACAGAAAATTACGGAACTAAGCCCACCCCAAAAAGAGTGCTCTCCTATTTTCACTTCACCAGAGCTACCAATACAGTTGACAGTCATATTATTTTAGAAGTACCTAATATATGCGATTGAAAGCTGTTAAACCTCTACTGTATTTCCAAGAAATTTAAGTGCAGCAACAAACTGAAATAAATTATTACCTGCCATGAATCATAAGCAGCATTGAGAATGAACAGAGGGGTTCTGACGTTGGCAATTAAATTCTGAGGGAAGAAGCACTATGCACAAAAAGAGACACGAAATCGTAAATGGCAAATTGCTAAACTAGAAAAACATAGTAAGAATTTCATATCTTCTCAATAAAAAACAACAAAAAATTAGTCTCACCGAAGTTGGATCGAGATGATTGGTACAAGTGCTAGGCAGATTCCTCTGGACACCCTATTAAAATTTGTGGGAACTTGTATGAGAACGCAGGAAAGTTATGCTAAGCAAGCTGGCAAGCATAGCATTCAAGAACCAAGCATTAATTTGATGGTGTCATGTCTAATACAAATATTATTTCAAAATACAAACATGTTGGGGGACGCTGTTGGAAACTTGCCGGATAAAAGTGTGATTTTGAAAGGAGAAAAAAACTACACGAGGTCTAGCAAAGAGAAAAACACCGGTGACCGGCCCTCTGACATTGTTTAGCCACAGTTTTTATGCTCTGTCGAATTCTGAAAACTGTTCTGTTTCCTATTCATGTCACTTTCAGTCCAAAACCACAACCTACCCTTAGTTTTCTTTTGTCCATTCCGTTTATTTTCCTAGGAATTCCAAATTCTTCAGTTAATTCTTTACTTCAATGCCTAATAATTATTTTTTAGACGCTTTATCAAAAAGCATAATTATCCAACCTGTTACTAGTTTGTGGTGTTCTTCTCAAACTGCAGAAACGCACATCAAAATGAGTTTGCATCACCCATCTACTGTTTCTATCTCTTTTATCCATCCTATATTTTCTATTCCACAAATTGCCAACTTGACCAAAACCTTTTGCGTGTTCGATGCAACATCAAAATTGCATCTTAGTACTGAGGAACAATTTGCAAATAGATGCACATAAATTTCAGAGTAAGGAATAAAGTAGAGCTGTACAGGGGTACAGGGCTACAAATTCACTAGAAATTTTCGATATAGCAGTTCTTAGATAAACTGACTGCAAATGCATTTACAATAGAGAAGAAAAATATCGATAGTTGATGTAATAAGAAAATATCAACTTTCAAATTTTGAAATTTAGAAGCAATGCATCATTTCTTTGATAAATTTGGAAAGTATCGATACTATGACCACTGTATCAAATTAGCGCTCAAACTAACCAATAAAATTACTCAGAGGACTATTAGAATAGGGCAAAATGCCACAGCAGGTACACAGGGAAAATAATAAACGATATCTTTGATTCAATAAGTACCTGTAAGCTTACTACACCAGCAAAGAAATTTCTAATCGTGTGTCCACCAGATATATCAGTGCTGAAAATCAAAGGAAGCATTTTAGAAACAATAATAAAAAGCAGGGTTATGGATCATATAACTGCAAAACTTAAACAGGGCATAACTAAAAAGATAAAAATTTGGATAATTACACGTCCATAAATAATCCAGCATCACTCAAGCACTTCACTTTGGTTCTTCTTGGAAATAGATTCCGAAACTCATCACAGTGTAAGATAGAGGCTAGACCACCAGCAGAGCATCCAGAGAGAAGGGCCTGCAACATGGCACGTAGTATCAAAGTGAATACAACGCGTGAACAGAACCATAGCATGAGTACTTGATGAAACGAATAAATGATAACCTGATTTGCATAACGCATTCCTTTTGACATCAAGTCTTCTATTGCAGCTTGCCATATACGTTGTCCTCTGAACTGCAACCCTGCAGCCTACACGAAGATAACAAGGTTTTCAGAGAAAATACGCATCCTTGAACTCAAAACAACCAAAAGCCTAAGTATTTTAAGGTGGAGGATGTTTATCACTAGTTCTTTTCATTAGTATTCTTGATTTCTCTTCAAGTACTAGTTTAGTATGTTTCTAGTCTCTACTAGTTTAACTAGCGTCGAAATTTGAATTTCATCACTAGTTTCCTTTACTTCAACTTGATTGTACTTTGATACTATATCTTTTCCTTACTACTTTGGAATGACTTTCTGCTGATTATTTCACAAACAAAGACAGAAGCATTAATTCACTTATGTCTTCCATAAATTGACCCCCGATATAACTAAGAAGACTAATGATAATTGTAGAAGAAGATTGATACCACCTTTATAGCTGTTTGACTACAAATCTTTGTAACAAATAAGAAGCCTGTTTTGCAGCTTCAAAAACTTACTTTGACGTTGAAGTTAAGAAAGCTCAATAGTTCTTGGATAATTAACCCAAGATAAACAAACAGAAAATGAAATTTTGGAGGATGCAATAAACCTTATTTTCACTGTCCCCAGTAAAGGAGGCACCATCACAGTAACGGATCTTTACTCTATTCCAGTTAAAGAAATCTGCATGTGGAAAATCAAAATAAAAAATTTAATATTTGTAACGGGAAGTTGAAACATGAGAAGCATGGATTCAACGTCGTTAACAGAATTTTCAGAAACATCTTTGCAAATTGACCTGGATTTTCTTGAGCCTTGTTGCTAAGTATCCCTGTAAATGGAATTATCTTCTCAAAATATGTCGACGACCCACGGCGAGTCTTTTTCCGGTAAACACAGGCTCTAATACTGTTACACCACCCTCCACCCTGCCACAAGTGTGACAAGATAAAGTTTCTTGATTAATAAAATGATTACCAGACCTTGAAATCTCTGCACGACGAAGTCTATAAACAAATATAATACACAACTATATTGAGAATTCTGAGACAGCAAAAACTTCAATGAGACTCCATTCAAGAACCATATGCTCAGTAGATTTCGCGGATGACTTCTTCTTATAGAGTCAACATACAAGGAAAAGTAATTGTATATTAGTGCTGACCACCAGTCAATGAAATGTTACATAGTACTGAATAAATTAATTTGTTGTGTTCAATCATTACTTTTAAACTTCTTGGATGTTAAACTTCTAGAGAGTTTAGATCTTAGAAAACTTCATTTTCAAAAATTTATCTAGATCTTAACAGTTCATTTTCTTAAATGATGGATATGTGCAATTAAATATGAGTTCGCTTCTTAAAAACAAAAACTGCTTATATTCGAAAGTAATTGAATTATTGAGAATTTCAATTATGTTTCTCTAAATTTTTAATGAATCCCTGTCTAATATTCACCAAAATAATGGATCCTAAAAGTTCGAAAAGCGAATAAAAGCAACCAAGTACACGCTATCATTCACATAATTGTCTCTCGAACCTCCAATTGAATGAGCCAGCTGTTTGATCCCGTCCCGAACCCGCGATGGAAGTGATAGCCAGGTAATGTTCCATCCAAACATACTGCAAAAAAGAACCAAGAAGAGCCTCAGAAATATAAATAAAAACAATTAAACAAAACAGNCAGAAATAAAAATAAAAACAATTAAACAAAACAGGAAAATTGGAAGACAAAATGCAAGATTTAAACTCTTGTACAAACATAAAAAAGGGGGGAAAAGGAAAAATAAGTGGATTGAAAAATCCCAAACCAGATTACATAACACATCAAGAAGCATTAATTAAATTAGAACATTAATCGATGCAATAACACTGAAGAACTGGAAAAAAAAAAGGGAAAAAACAAAATGCAAGAGTCTAGGGAAAGAAATGAATACCAGCGCCTTTAGCAGCAGCTACTTGAATAAGTGTAAGACCAACCATGAGAGCATTAGGAGGGGCAGCTGCAGCTGAAACTCCATACACGGACTCCAACAAGGACATGGATTCCACGAATGACATTTCTGTTCTATTATCGAAAAACTCTTCAAATTCAAAGCTTTTAACAACCCATTTGCTTAGGAAAAACCCAACGAAAATTACACCCCAAAATCCAACAAACTTCCCCATCAGTTTCAAGCTCCACAACCAAATCTATGGGAAATAAAATCAAATCAAAACAACAAAATGTTGTTTAAAGTAATTTATTCTCTCGTGAATGCGTGGAAAGAATACTTATAGATACAATGTAGTTGTTTTAAACGGTAAGTAATAAGATCTAATCTAATTATCTAAATAAGGAAAGGAACATAGATTTTGTAAATCTGATTATGCTTGGGAAGTAGAGATCTCTTTGAAGGAGGATTTGAGTTATTCTATTTTTTATTTGAAGATCTGAGTCTGAGGTGATTTCACCTTTTAGGAGGTGAACTGGTGAACAGTAGTGTGTTTTGCCGGGCATTTTAAAGATTTTCGTCTGTGCATGCCTTGTATTTTGGGGTTTTGGCGCGGGGTGGCGGGGTCGGCCTTCACGTTAATCTCAATTATTATTACAAATTGAAAAGGTAGATCTTGAGCATTTTTGTCGTGTTTTATGAAATCTCGATTTTAGGTGCATGTAATTTTTTCGACTTAGTTAATAAATACTCTATGGTTTTCCTCTACACTGTGCGTGTTTCGTACGCTTTTAGGTACGTTCAAGCGTAGATCTTATTGAATGTGTAAATAACGAGTGATAATAAATTATGAATTTTATGAACTATACGGAAACAAAAGTATGCTTAACTAACTTAAATTAAAATTTAAGGAATGCTATCCAGGAAATATCTTATGTACGTTCTTTAACAATAACTCGTAATCATAATTTACAATTTTAAATATTCCATATAAAAAGCTAAACATACGTTTGGCTCATGTTTATAAATTATTTATTTATTCTCAATTATATTTCGATGGACTCATAATTACTACTCACTTATTCATCACCTATCTTTGTATATTTAAAATTTAAAATAATTTGAACACTTCCCAAACATGCTTTAGGAGAGCAAGCGAATGGCACCACGGAGTATAATTGTCTAATTTTACATTGAAGAGACAAGTCACTAATAAAGACTAGATGCTTATCGCTAATGAGGAGCAAGTGAATAACCTAAATAAGCTAAAATATATCGTCGAGCGATAAATATTCGAATACTCTATATGTAAAAGCAGTTGATCATATCAAATCTTACTAACGTCTCATTCCATTTTATTAAAGGCTCTGCAAAAACTCGAATTGACAAGCATTTTGCCAAATTCTTGGACATCGTTCGAAAGTTGTATGTAAACATATCAATTTGAACAATGCTACACTCACAGAAACGAAAAATTCCAGAAAAGAGACAAACATGTGGGGCCCACATTTTTTATTAATATTTTATTTAGGTGGGACCCACATGCATGTGAGTATCTGTAGAAGTTCTAGCAATGAACAGTTCTGGTAAAGCAGCATTTTTCCATTTGCAGAGGCCTTGACTCGATACCTCTACACTTGAAATTCACGAAAGAAGTATTGTTGGAAAGAGAAAACTTGAGGAATGCAAGACCATTTCTTTAAATGAAGAGTGTAGTGATGTCTTGCTTGCAGAATAAGTTGCCTTTAAATTTCAAAGATATTGCATGAAGTTTCAAAATACCGTACATGATTTGAAAATTTATGTTCTTTTATTTCAAAGGTGCAAGCTTTAGCAATTGCTTGATTGAGGATGTGCTCGTTAGAGTATAATATTCTAGATAGACATCATTATTCTCGACATTCAAGAGTGTCGGAATATGCCGAGCAGCCGATGATTTTGGTTCAACCATTCTTAGTAAAAAATCAAGCCTAAATAACGTTAAGAATTGTGAGGTAATATCGAGGTTGAAAGATGAACACGTCACGTCCAATAAGTTCACAACAAAGCACCCAAGCAACCGCCAAACCTTGATAAATGCTTAAGAGTTGATGAGATTGCGATAATTGTGCAAAATAGCGAATCGGGAGTAAAGTTAAGTGGATTGATTGGAGCACAAGAAGATAGAGAAAGAAATCCTATAAAGTCGATAATTAAAAGTAATGTAAGGTCCAACTCAAGTCATCTTAAATTGACCGTAGCAAAAATAGCTCGATTATTGAAATTTGTTATCATGTTGAGTAGATAAACTCTTCGTTGTTACGATGAAGATGCAATCATACTTTCGAAACTTATAATGAAATTATATTTTTTTTACTTATTGAGTTGTGATTGATTATGTGTTAGTGGAAATATTGTTCTCCTATTGTTTTAGTCCAAAAAATAAATAACACAAACACCGATATGAGATAGAGATATAACATTATGATATCATTGTATATTGCTTAGTTGTTTTAAATATATTTTTGATTCTTCGTAACTTTCGTAGAGTTATATAAAGAATTCATAAATAATAGAAATAGATTTGATTCTACACGAGAGAAATCGCTGGATAATTCAGAAACATCAATTGAATACCATCGATTACATTATTGTTTGAATTAAAATGTAAGTATGGGTGATGTCAAAGTCTTGGTGCTTAATTTTATTGAAGTCTGTCAAAACCCCATTTCTGCTTATTTTAGTTAAAAAGCAAATAATTTGTGCATTTAATTTTCTTTAATTAAAGTTAGAAATAAGTTATTTTAATTATAATTACACTATATTACATACCTTTAACAACGTATGCTTGCGGTTTCAAGCTAATAATACACCGTTCTATTTATTATTTGAAAAGGACAAAGAAAAAAATATAAACAATATTTATCATATTTAATAGAAATTATAATCTAAATTTTTATTAAAGTCAAAGTCAACAATTAATTTAAACTACATATTTCATATGACTCACAAGACACAACTTTTTAGCTACACATTTCATTAACTTTTATATAAATTTACTTAAGATTTTCCTCGATATCCAAACATGGCACAGAGTTACGTGCTGATACAGTTTTTTTTTTCATTCCTTGAATTCTCGATTTATTGAAATTTTGCCCCTGCCGACAGACGCAGAGCCAAAAGGATGCACGGCCACATAATTCATAATTGTGACTGTTCAAAAACAAACAAAACCATCTCCTTTTCATGATGCCACTCGAAGCCCTTTGAGTTGTGCATGAAAGGTATATAGAAAAAGAAATAGTACTCATGTAATGTCTATTTCATAATCGCTATTGCTAATAAACAACTCTCAAATATACTCTCAATCGAGCAGGGGCAGATGTAGGGGGAATATCCCGGTTCGGGGCAGTCCCCAGCCCATTTAAATTATATACTAGTTTGGCTTGGATTTTTATTTTTTTTAATCCGTCCCTGAAACCGAGTAAACGTAAATTTTTTTTGTCTATCACGTCTTCTTGACAAAGTCCTGTCAATTTGAATTCGAGATTTTTTTTATTTTTTTTTTCGCTTATGTGAATAATTTTTCAAGTAATACACAGCTATATTGAAGATGCTCAACATGACTATTGACAACTGATTGAATTTATTTCGTGAATTCAAGATTTCAGGCTTCACTTAATGGGTACGCGTTGGAGTCCATTCACTTGGCTATCCGATTGTTGAAATTTGACATCTTACCACAATTTTAAATTATTCCATAAATATACAACAAATCAAATTTAGCTTATATTTTACTAAAAAAATTGAGACCTAAAATTTGTAGCGAAGTATCTCATCGTGTAAAAAATATGTATAGTTATTTTATTGAAATTTTGATACCTCAAAAATTCGTACAAGGTATTTCATTATGTATAAAAAAAAAAAAAAAAGTCAAAATTCGTTTGTATCTCACTGAGCCTATGTTCGGTACCGATTAAATTATAGATTTTAATTTAAAACAAAATCAACAATTCATTTCAACCACATATTTTTTGGATCCCACGACTTTTCATCCACACATTTCATCAACTTCTATAAAAAGCTATTAAAAATCTAATTTTAATCCCTCCAAACAGGAGCTAAATTTGTATGAGGTTTGGGGAAGAAAGATACCTTTTTTATTTTATTTTTTCTCTTTTATTTTGCTTTTTTCCTATTTTTTTTTGTTTATTCAAATTTTGATGGTAAGGTTGTCTTCTGTCATACCATGTGTAAAGTATGTACCTATTTAACAGAGTAAGATTGTGTTTGATGTACATTTTTTAGGAGATAATGCATTTTTTTGATGTGATGTGAATATGTGGTTGAAAAAAAAAAGTTATTAATGTGATGAAAAATATTATTTTATTGAAAAATGATCTATTCGAGTGTTCAAATGTCAAAAGTTACACGAAAAAAATGATTTGTGCAAGAAAGGAACAAACATCTTGGGCCTATTACCTATTACCCGCAGGTGAAATTATGTTGCATTAATTAAACCGCGTTCCTAAGAGTCAGTGAACATGAATAGACTATCTAACTAAAAACCAGCTGGAGCGATATTGCACAAACCATTATTGTTAATAATTTTATTCGAAAAATAATATACAAATTCATTACTCAGTCCCGTGTTTCCAGCTATTTGGGCATGTCGGCCGACTCTCACGTGACCACTCCACGTGAAGTACATGTTGTCATTTTCTGCACTAATTGGTTCTGTGATTTAAGATCTCTCTCTCTCTCTCTCATGGTTAGACGGGGGAGAAAATGTTTACAATTGTTGTAGGTTCTGTTTTATAGTTCATACTTGTAAAATTTGGTAACACTCCTGACTAACCAATATTTAGGTGAATTAAACGCAACTCGTTTGACCGAAATTTTGTTGCGTATGTAAAAAATTAGTAAATTTATGTAATATTCGGAAAAGTGAAAAATCACACTATGTTTTAAACTAAAATTACACCTCTACGGTCAATAAATCCTTTCAGAGCATCTCCATTGTTGCGGGAAAATTGGGATGGTAATGTGACATTGGTGTTTTGGGAGGGGGAGGAGGACGGACGAGGTTATACGACACGATATGAAGTATTGATCATAACAACGTGATGAATACAAATACAAGAATTTAATGTGACAGAGGAATTAAATATTTTATTCAATTATAATGGAGAAAGAATAACAATAATTTTATTTCACGCGATTATTCAAACTTTCGTAATAAAACAGTTTGTAAAGAAGAACCAATTATATAGAGGGGACCTATCGAATCCCTAACAATATTCTTCAAGATGGAAATGATATTAAAAACGCGTGAAATAAATAAAACAATATTTTCCCAATAAAATACATGTGGAATAAAGGAAGCAAGATTTTCTACAAAAAAAAAAATCCAACCGACATTTAGCTCAAACCCAACAATCTCCACATTGACCCAAATTGAAAGAAACTTCAAAATTTCTCCACCTAGAGAAAAAATCCGACTGCGAAGAATGAACTGAATTCTTCAATGAGAATCAAACTAACTTTTTCAACGAACCAAAAATTTTCTACCTCTTCTACGATATCCAATTAGTATAAAGGAATCCAAACACTACTCCCCAAAATTACCTCGGGTTCAACCAAAACTCACAAATAATTTAAAATTTACCAAATAAGGCTGAAGCACGCGCTGAAACATATTAAACACCGAATGTTTTTGTAGAAGGTCCATTGCTAGATTCAACACTTTCAAATACACTTAAAGCGTGCGCAGCAAAATCAGCATCCACATACCTATCTTCATTGGATCTATTCCTAGCAATTGAATATGATGGCACAGCAAGTGGTGGCAGAACGACTTTACTCATATCCACCGAACTCGACTGAGTTGTATTCTTCAACATGTACCCCAAACCAAATCTCAATGGTACTGTACCAAACTGAACATCCACTACGGTACTAAACTTTTGCTGATTGCTCTTCACGGATTCCATACAACTGGGAGTTTTTTCGTCCCTCCAATGCTACACAGACACCTTTGCAAATCCTTAAAATTCCACTCCACCAAAGAACTTGTACCTTTTTAAATCAAGAGTGTTCAACAAGATAAATTTTTTCTTCAAATCTAGAATATATCAAACATGATCAAGTGTTCTAACTGTCTCATCCACCAATTTAAATTTGACTCTACCAATGCCAGCTACCCTACAAGGTGCGTTGTTTCACATGACCATGACACATGTCGAAACTGCTTCGTATGTTGAAAACAAATCTCATTTGGGACACATATGAAAATCACAAGTTATATCCAAAATCCATTCATTTTCCGATTTGGACTCGTTTTCGAAATAACCAACACATCTCCATCACTCAAGTAGTTATCTACGATATTGATTTCACATGTAATTTCTGATTGTTTTTCCTTCTGATTTGCAGCCAAATTTTCTTTATTCTACAACTTGTTACAATTCATTTTGATGTGTTATTTCTTCTTGAAATAAAAACAAACTTGATTACAGAAATTAGATTTTGACATGTCCCTTCCGTGACCACCATGAACAACAAGACATTCTCCATCTATAGCCTCATATCTAACCAGATGTTTCATATTCTCCTTTGAAAATAAAGCATCATACGCATATTCAATAGTGAGAGTATTACGACAATATAAAATTGTGTCTCTAAACGAAGAGGGAAACGAGCACAAAGAATTAAGACCAAATCTTATTCATCATATTTTAATTCTAAAGTCTTCAAATCAACGATGATCTCCTTAAAAACAGTCGATGATCTTCCAACGATCTGTCTTCTGTCTGTGATGAGAATACAAACGCTGCTTCAACTGCAATTCGCTGGTTAGATTCTTAGTCATACACAATTACTCAAATTTCAACCACAACACAACTGTCGTTTTCTCTTTCAAAATGTCCTAAAAAAGGTTACTCAAAAGATGAAGATGAATTTGTTAAAGTACCTTTCAATCCTTACGTTGTTTCTCCTTTATCGACCAAGTTGATGACATCTTATCAAATCTCAACAATGCATCATCCAAATCCATCTGTGTGAACATAGCTCGCATCTTCACTTGCCACAACGAAAATCTAGTGCTGCGATTCAAAAGTGGAATTTCATACTTCATGATTGCCATCAAGAATAAGAACCTCGAACAAATAAAAAAAAACCAAAGCTATGATACCACCCGTTGGTGGCGGAATAAGGTTATACGGCATGATATGAAGTATTGATCACAACAACAAGATGAACACGAATGCAATAATTTAATTTGGTAGAGGAATTTGAGATTTTATTCAACTATAATGGAAAAAAATTACAATAATTGTATTTCACGCAATTATTCTAA
Source organism: Fraxinus platypoda (assembly GCA_903798405.1). Lineage (NCBI taxonomy): Eukaryota > Viridiplantae > Streptophyta > Magnoliopsida > Lamiales > Oleaceae > Fraxinus > Fraxinus platypoda. The sequence goes on along the minus strand of CAIGRT010112269.1, from coordinate 449 downwards.
CTTACGTAATAAATTAGTTTGTAAAGAAGAGTAAATTATATATAGGGGACCTATAAAAACCTTAACAATATTCTTGAAGATGAAAATAGTATCAAAAATGCATGCAATAAATAAAATAATAGTTTTCCAATAAAAACGAGTGGAATAAAAAATAATAATATTTTCAAAAAAAAAAACCAACTGAAATTTGGGTAGCAAACCCAACAATCGGAATCTTAGACGACTAATTTGAGTTAATAAGAGAATAAGAAAAATCAATAGACTTGTGTGTGTTATAATGAGAACCAGAGCCCTATATTTATAGGGAATGAATGTGGATACATATGGTAATAGGGTGATGCTACATGTACACCTCATGCATTACACAATCTTTTACACCCCCTCACATGGAGGGGGCCCACGATTATTTTATTATGTGTGGACCCCCCTCCATGTGAAAGAGGTGTAAA
>CAIGRT010112254.1:0-15856 GCA_903798405.1 Fraxinus platypoda | reverse complement strand
GGCCAGGTACAAGTACAATATGTCTCCGGGCTCGGGTTTCGTGAGGACCGGAGGAGTTGCCAATGTCTGTTTGAGCTCCTGGAGAGCTCTTTCACACTCTTCATTCCAACAAAAACTCTTATTGCCTCTAAGAACTCTGAAAAAGGGAAAACACATGTCTGCTGCTCTAGACATGAACCTATTTAGAGCCGCGACCAAGCCTGTCAACTTTTGAACCTCTTTCTTACTCTTAGGTGATTCTATGGATAGTAAGGCCCGTATCTTATCTGGATTTACCTCAATCCCCCTATGAGTGATCATGAATCCCAAGAACTTTCCCGATACTACCCCGAAAGTACACTTTGCTGGGTTCAGCTTCATTTTATATCTTCGAATAGTTGAGAACACATCCTCTAAGTTGGCGATATGCTCATTCACCTGCTTACTCTTAACTACCATGTCATCGACATAGGCCTCAATGTTTTTCCCAATCAGGTCAGCAAACACTTTGTTGATGAGCCTCTGATAAGTTACCCCTACATTCTTCAAACCAAATGGCATGACCTTATAGCAATATATGTCGGAGTCAGCTACGAATGATGTCTTCTCTTGATCTTCTTCAGCCATACGGATCTGGTGATAGCCCGAGAATGCATTAAGAAAACTGTACAACTTGTGACTTGAGATCTGTGAAGTCAATACATACCCTCCACTTGCCATTAGCCTTTTTGACAAGAACGACATTGGCGAGCCAATCTGGATATTGGACCTCCCTGATGAATTGAGCATTAACGAGCTTATTAATCTCTTCGCGTATTACCTCTCGTCTTTCCAGCTCAAATTGTCTCCTTCTCTGCTTTATTGGTCTAGCATCAGGCCTTACGTTTAGTCTATGAACCACGAATCGGGGTCTATCCCAGGCATATCCTCAACCTTCCATGCAAATACATTTATGTTGTGGGACAAGCACTTGATGAGTTCATCCTTGAGAGTGGCGTCAAGATCCCAGTCGATGGTTATTTTTTTGTCATGCTCGAGCTCGACCTCCACCAAATCTTCCACTGGGACAAGTCTATCCTGGTACTTGAGCTCGAGTTCAGGGGTTTGATAACTGCATAACGTCAGTGCTCAAACCTTGAATGCTCGTAACATAACAATTCCTAGCCGCTGTCTAATCCCCACGTACAACCCCTATACCATGACTTGTTGGAAACTTCATAGTAAGGTAAAGGGTGGATACTATGGCCCTGATCTTGTTGAGTAGTGGTCTTCCAAGGATGGCGTTGTATGCTATTGAGGTTCGGACCACATGAAAAGGTGTAATCTCCATTATCTGATTCTGTTCTGAGCTCAAAGTTAGGGGAAGGTCAACAACACCTTCCGGAATGATTGTTCCACCTCCCAAACCCCTGGAGGGGGGTCTTAACCATCTTCACATAGGCGTCATGGGATAATACATTGGCTGCACTCCCATTATCCACCAGTATCCTCCTAACTTCAAAGTTTGCTATTGTAGCGGATATAACCAAGGCTTCATCATGAGGAAATGTTATGCCTTCCAAATCCTTAGATTCTTCTGTGTTGTAAAGCGTGGTCCCCTGGGCCGAACCATACTACCTAGCATATTGCTTTCGTCCACTGCTTGAGTCTCCTCCCGATGCTATCCCTCCGACTATGATGTTGATCGTGCCAGTCGTAGGCTTGTTACCTCCTCCTAAGCCTGAGGTCTTTCCTTTGTCGTGATCATCCCTCGAGCGTTTATTATGCCCAACATACGCCTTCAAGAATCCTCTCCTGATCAGGGCCTCAATCTCTCGTTGACACGTTAGACACTCTTCGATTATATGCCAATCATCCCTATGAAAGTCACAATATTTGTTTTTGTCCCTGGTCTACGCGGGAGATCGCAACTTAGGAGGCCATTTAAGTTCCTTCATGTCCCTGATCTCCATCAATATGTTGGACTTAGAAGTGTTCAGACGAGTAAATGGCCTAGGTAGTCCTTCTTACCTCTGCTTTTCCCGAGCATGATCATGTCGCAAGCTGGGCTCGTGTGACCTCTTAAGTTGGGATTTCTCAGAGCTCGGTGTAGCTTTCATTGCCTCTTCCATATTGATGTATTTTTCACCCTGGGTTAAGAGCTCTGTCACTGATTTTGGGGGCATTTTAGAAAAAAGACATTCTAAAAGCTTCACACCTTACCGCATAGGTTAGAGCCGAAACCACTGTTGTAATGTGAAGGTTGGGTATCTGTAACCTCTCTTTGTTGAATCTCGTCATGAAGTTACGTCAGGTCTCATTCGGGCCTTGGCGAAGCTGCATAAGGGTGGCTGCTGTCTCCCCGNTGTTGAATCTCGTCATGAAGTTACGTAAGGTCTCATTAGGCCCTTGGCGAAGCTACATGAGGATGGCCGCTATCTTCCTGATGCACTTGCTACTTGCAAAGAAGGCTGAGAACTTATCAACAAGCTCAGAAAATGACGTTATAGAGTTAGGCTCCAATGTGGCGAACCAATCCTTGGCAGCATTGGTCAATGTTTGAGGAAAGGCCTTGTACATTACTGGATCTGGTGCAACCTATAGGTTCATGACGTCCGTGTAGACATTTAGATGATTGATGGGGTTGGCGGTCCCATCATACTCCTTCATGCGGAGGAACTTAAACATGTCCGATATGGGGTATAAAAGAACCTCTAGCGTGAACGGAGTGTTAGGGGTGAACCCTGCTGCTCCCTTGGTATTCTGTTGTAGTCCCGCAGTGATCCCATCTTGTATGATTTGCACGAGCTCGCCCTAGTCCATGGTAACCAATCTCGAGGCCGAGGCTAGTGGAGGTATGCCAGAGGCCCCAAATCCACCGTTGTCAGGGGTGTCACGGGTATCCCGAGCTCGAGCATCGTTCATGAAACCTTCCGATTGGGCCGGTATAGTATCCATTGTCGGGGCCTTGGAAGTACTTCTCTAGCTTAGCAGTTGAGTCAGCGTTGCAACTTGCTGACGGAGTTCTTCGAATGCTCCAGCGGTAATCAATGTTGGTTGAGGAAGTGGTATTGCTGATAACTCTTCTTGATGGATCAGGGGCTCTGTAATAGAGGGTTGGTTTGGAGCGGATGAGCTAGCAAGAGGAAGACCTGAACGTGTGTTCACCATAACCTTTGGTAGCATTTCCCACAGACGGTGCCAATAATGCTACCAAAAAATTGCACATGTTGATTTCCCGAGCTTGACGATCGAGAACGAGCACGAACAAGATCTTCCGGTACCTGAAACAAAGGCGTCAAGGTGTGGCCTCGTCGCCCCTCTGATGCTTAAGTCAGAAAGAGTATTCAAGAGAGAATATATGCTGGGAATATATGTAAAAAAGTAACTTGATGATGAATGGGGGTGATATATTTATAGGGATAGGCAGAGTAGTTCTAATAGGACTCATCCCCTTATTTTTTGGAGTGACTATAGGTTTTAGTCCTTTCGTCTGTCACTAGGAGTCCTAACCTCCCTTTCTAGGGATGATACCTAAGATAGGACTCCTTTACGACTTAGGATCCTTGAGTTGGGATGATTGGGTAGGGCTAGAGTCCTTACGAGGTGAGAAATACCACTGTTCAATCAGAGAACACCTTGGGAAATCGGTCAAGGCAATGCCCGACCTTTACAAACTCGAGGACGACCAATATAATTTTGTAGGTTTTACATAACTGTCCTCGAGATATACATCTCAAAGAATACCCTGAACCCGAGGACTAGGGTCTTAAAATTCGACATGGGAGAGCCCTGACAGTAGTCGAGCTCGAGCTTCCGTAATGACCACATCACAATCCTTGATGCATCGTGCTACTTGAAATTTTCTTTCAAATCTGCGATGTTATTTCAACACCACCATGTCACCAACCTAAAATTCTTACTCTCTCTAACCCTTTAGCCACATACTTCTTCATCCCTCGAGATGCTTTTTCCAAACTAACTTTGGCTTGTTCAAGTAAATCTTGTCTATCTTGAACAAAACGGTATGCTGGAAGGCATGAGTTACGTCTAGAGTGTTTTGCAACTTCATGGGGCATTCTTGGCTACTGCGCCATTGCTAACTTGGCCACACTCATTCCCGTAGATGATGATCGATGGATGTTATAGCAAAACTACATTATGTCCCACAACTCAACCCAATTTTTCAAGCAGCCCATTCACCTTTTCCGTTTGGCCATCTATCTGAAGATGACTGGCTATTAAAAACTTCTATCTCAATCACTTATAATGTCCTCCTGTAATACAAATTATTTAGTCACATTTTTGAACATCGGTTCTGCTGCCCGTTCCACCTTGTATTCATACGATGAAGCAATGAAAAATTCCATATTTGGAAAATTGATCCACTTCAATCATTACCGATTTCATCTCCCCAACTCTCGGGAACCCACTAATAAAATCCATGGATATTGATTGTTATGGCCTATGCAGGACATGAGGGGGCTACAACAATTTCGCTTCCTTCTTCATTTCGACTTTGTCTTGTTGAGAGACGAGGCATGTCCTCACGTACATTCCACATCTTTGGCCAGAAATACGACCTGCCCAACAAATCCATCATTCTTCTGACACCCAGATGCCCTGCCAACAAGGGATTACGTGTTTTCCTCAAGATTTCCTGCCTTAGTCCCTTTTCTGTAGGGACAAGGACGTATAATTTTGCCACCATGTTTATAGATTAGATCATCCTCCACATAATGCCGCCCAACCAACCCGTCATTAATTTCCTCCTTCAATTTTTGATAAGTAGCATCATCAGGAAAACATTCCCAAATCTGTAAAAAAAAAAGTAGATTGAACCAAACTCAAAGAAATAACATAGAAGTTTACCTCTTTCCGACTTAGAGCATCAACAAACTGGTTCTATAGCCCAATTTGTGCAGCCAAGTAAAATCAAATTCGGCCAAAAATTTCTGCCCATGAGCTTGCTTCGGTAACACTTTATCTGAATAGTGAATTAAGTATTTGCCACATTGGGCATCAAGACACAAAACTTAGTACCCAACAAGTAATGACAACAAATATCTAAGCAATGTACCACTACATTTTTTTCGTAGGCCGGGTATATTTGCTCAGTGTCATTAAGTTTTCTTCCTTCAAATGCCACATGGTGCCCTTCCTACCCCAATACCCCACCAATCGCCCAATTTGAAGCATTGGTGTGCACCTCAAATGGTTTCTCAAAGTCCGAAAATTTCAACATAGGTTCGATAGAAATAGCATGTTTCAATTTCTCAAAATCATTATAACATGTTTCCGTCCATTCCCACTTTTGATTTTTTTTTCTTAACAAATCAATGAGGTTGCTCACTTTTTTCGAGTAGCCTTCAATGAAACATCAATAATGGTTAGCTAACTTGAGAAAAGAAAGTAATTTAGAGACCTTCGTTGGAACAGGCCAACATGATTTCCTTAACTTTCCTTTCTTCTTTCCGAATTCTACCATGACTCAACCAATGGCCTAGGAACTGTACCTCTTCTTTACAAAATTCACATTTTTCCTTTTTCATATACACTTGGTATTCCCTAAGGCACGATAATACCTTCCTTAAATACACAATGTGATCATCAAGTGACTAATTGTAGATCATGATATCATCCATATATATGACCACAAACTGATCCAAGAACTCAAACAACACATCGTTTATGAGATTACAAAATGTGCAGGGGCATTGTTGTAAGCAAAAGGCATAACAAGAAATTCAAAAGAACCGTACCTTGTAACGAATGCCATTTTTGGTTCACCCTGACCTTAAATCCAATTTTGTAAAGAAAGAAGCCTTAGATGACCGATCAAACAAGTCCGCGGCATGAGGTACTAAATACTTATTCTTTATCATCACTTTGTTCAATGCACGATAGTCCACACATATCCGAATCGATCCATCCTGCTTCTTTTAGAATAACCTGGAGCACCTATGGAGCTTCAAAGACTGAATATACCCAGTGTCCAACAACTCATTAAGCTGCCTTCAAAGTTCTGCCAATCAAAATGGGCCATTCTATAAAGGCATGAGCAGAAGGCTTGGTCCTAGGCTCCAATTCGATCTTATGGTCAACCGTCCCGATGAGGAGACAAATTTTTGGATATTCTGGTGGCATCACTTTCAAAAATTTATCCAACAATTCAGAAACAACGTCCAAAACTTCTGCAAACTAATCTAGTTTGATTTCAATCGAAGCCACTAAATAAGTGGATTCTCCTTTCTTTAACCCATCCTCATATTTTATGGCCGACTGCAACTCAATTAACCTTTGTTTGTACCTAGGATTTTTCTAATGATGGAAAGTTGCAGAGATGAAACAAGGCTTTTCCTCTTCAGCAATGAACATCCCGCGAAAAATAAGGCACAATCAAGGCGTTATCCTTCACGAAGAACTCAACACCGAGGATCAACTCAAAGTCATCAAGGAGAAAAACATTCAGCCTGGACTATCCTTCCCAATCGCCCACACGAAGATCACACTAAGCTACCCTTTATAGGTTGAGCGTCTGAATTCACTGTCTTTAACCTTGAAATAGCATGCGTCAACTTTAAACCCAATCTGTCTACCATCTTCAAACTTACGAAATTGTTTGAAGCACGGGTATCTAACATTGACATTACAATCTACCCATTAATACCAACATGAACGTACATCGATCCACAAATCTAGCATCCTGTCCTCTCATTGAGGGCATTCACGAATTGTAGAAGATTGACTCGTATAGAAATTTTTTCCTGCGAATCATTTCCTCATCCATCATTAGAGCCGTCAGTTTCTCAAGATTGGGACATTCTCGCACAAGGTGCAGTCCATTGCAAATAAAACAACCATTATTTTTGCTATTCATTATTTGGGGCGATTCAGCACCATTTGATTTAGTATAGTTAGAGTTCTTGCCTTTCTTCCTTGTTCTTTCTTTTTGTCCTTCGTATAAGAAAGGTCAAGCTTAAAATTCTTCAAGCATTCAATTGCTGCAATTGTAGACACCATGTCTTTTACTCATTTTTATCCCAATTCAGCTTGTGCCCAAGTTTGCAAACCCAAAATGAAGTTGAACAACTTATCTTCATCGGACATATTATCAATATCAAGCAGCAACAACCTAAACTCTTTCAAATATTCATGAACAGTACTAGTATGTTTCAACCTTTTGAGTGATTCTCTTGCAATCCAAGAAGTATTGGTGGGAAAGAATTGATCATTCAATTTCTTTGTCAAAGTTTCCCAAGAAATGATCATCGATCTTCTCACACTTTTATCATCCCAAAGCCTATTATGCCACCAAAGCTTTGCATCACCGAACAAGTACATACTTGCAATGTTCACCCTTTTTGTGGAAATATGGACAGTGTTGAAGTATTGTTCCACATCCTACAAAATATTCACCTACTCAATAGCATTAGGAGTACTAGTAAATGCCTTCATTTCAGGAACCCGAGTTTCGGAAGGACCCAATGGATCCCGTGCAACATGAGGGCTAGTAACAACCTGTTTTACCAAACTAAGATCACTTTCGAAGTCATCATTATAACCTTAAAGTTTTGATTATAACAAACAAGTTAATCTTATTTACTAACAAATTGAATTCAAATTATTATAGTTTTTCAAAGCATACTATGAAATTGATCGTGGTCGTCAAAAGATCAAAAGCTATCGTCACAAATCGGACTCATGAATGAGGTCAAAATCGAAGTCACGCATTCAAGAACTTAAGAGTCAAATTTTGGAACAAGATCAAAGACTTGATTTCGTAGATAAAGTGTAAATGTACTAACACTTTGATATTTGACAATGAATGCTTAAGCTCAAAATCCTTCTATGTATTAAAAATAATTTTATGCATTAAAAGTCGAATTAATGCAATGCTTTGATCAAATATAAAAAATGACTTCTAAAATGATATTTGAACTTAAAAAATAGTTTTTATCTTGAAAAGTTAGTTAAAATACTTTCCGAAAGTCTAGCCCTTCAAAACTTCTGAATCCGATCAAACGGGGCCAAAACGTAAAAAGACCAAAAACTGTCAGGCGGTTGACCAGCCGGAAGAGGCGGTCGACCGGATGGAGGTCGATCGGAAGTTTCCAACGGTTCAAAAGTGGACTATTTTGACCTCTAATTTTTACTGTATAAACGGCTATATTGGTCACCCGAACAAGAGGTGGTCAACCGGACGAGTCATTCAAACTTACAGCTTTTTTGATGTTTTGAACTCTATAAATACATCTACTTCTTGTATTCAATACAACATTCTGAGATATCTTTTGAGAAATTTCTTTAAGTTTACATTTGCATTCATTTCATTTATTTCTTTTTATCAAAAACTTTGATTGATTCAAACTCTTTAATCATCATCTTCATCAAATGTTTTCATCTCTCTTTTTTATTCTTATCTTATTTCTATTACTCATAAAAGAGAGAAATATTTTGAAGAAGATTTTTGAACTTACATATATTTCTTCTACTACTTCATATTGAAAACGTTGATTGATTGAATCAAATTTATAAAATCATCATATTCATCAAAGTTTCTCATCTCTTTCTTGGTATTTAACTTATTATAATCATTCATTAAAAGAGATATATATTTTGAGAAGATTTTTGAATTTTTACTGCATTTATTTCTTTTTCATCTTCTCATTGAAAAATTTTGATTGATTGAATCCAATTTCTAATTATTATATACATCAAAGTTTTTCATCTAACACTTGAACTATGATTTATTCCTATTCATTGAAGTGTTAGCCTCTCTTAGCACTTAACTTGTTTGTATTATTTATCAAGAGATGAATTTCATTGTAAAATCACTTTGATAAAGTGTGGGTCGTGTTGAAGTCCCTTAAAGATCAATATTGTATAAGGATCGGCGCTCCTTGTTGTAAGTCACCGTGTGGGTCATATTGAGCTCTCATTAATGCTCAATAGTATGGGTCATATTGAGGTCCCATTAAAGCTCAACAATAGGTCGTGTTTAGATCTCATAAAGCTCAACATTGTATAAGAATTGATGCTTCTTGTTTGTAAGTCATTAGAAGCGCTGTAAAGGGTTGGATTGCACCATAAGTTAATCAATATAGCGAAAAGGCATTGCTCGTGCCAGAGATCTTGGTAACGGAGGATGTAGATCATTGTTTTAGATCGAACCTCCACAATTACATCGTTTTCATCATCTCTCCATTTTACTTATCACTTTTATATTTGCGCTTGTTATTTGAATTGATCTATTTAGTTTTTACTTACTTGAATTTAGATTAATTCTTCAAAAAAATAATTTAAAAACCAAATTATCCCCCTCTTGGTTAGCTATCATTGGGCTATCAACTTGCATGTTATCCGTAACGGCATCAAATCCCTCATCATAGATGTCTATTTTTCATTTATATCCTTCATAAAAGCTTCAAACTGGGCATGTAACTCAGCATGAAGTACAGGTTGATTATGAGCCGACGCTACAAGACTTACCTTGTCATCAATCATTAGAGTGCCAACAAAAGCTTCCAACATTCCAACCCGATCTCGAAGATTTTGGTATGCCATTCTTCACCGAAAATTTGTTTCCACCGTGCTCTAATACCAATTGTTACAGGGTCAACTTTTCTGCAGTAATTTTTCCCCTATGTAGAACTATGTTTCTTACTTAATCAGCATTCAATGATACTTAGATTTCTTTGTTTAAAGAAGCATTACAACACTTCATGAAAGGGACAGAATATGATAGACGAACGAGCGAAGATATTGGAAACTCTTCTTATCTTTAATCACTGTAATAAAAGATAACTCAAAAAACTAGACAAGGATCACAACAATGCACTCATTGCCTTGTGTCACATGTCTCAAGAGTAATGTAAATTTCGTATGGCTGATACCTCCAGCTATTAAGGTCAGAATTCAAATGTTTCCCACCAAGAAAACTACCCCAACATGGCAAGTAACCAACCTGCCTGCCATGAATTCTTGACATAGTTGCCAAAGGAACCACATCGATGAACTTAAGGCATGCATACCACGAATTCTGCAATGCTCCGTTCGTCTGAAGGCCAACCTCGCTAACTGTTCGCATATCGAGCTCCCGTCCGTGCCATGCCTTCGTCCATGCACAACCAATTCCAATCATTCCCAAGCGATTACCGATAGTACTGCTTTGCACTGAATATTCCCAGAAATATACTTTACCGAGTGCATCCCGAACATGTCCTTGACATGTGAGCAAAGCACTGCCCATGTTTTAGCCATTTCAGCACTTGCGAACATCAAAGGGATCACAGCTGGACATGTACAAATTGGGATTGAAATCTTGGGCCGGATTATGACCCAAAAGGATTATAATTAAGGGAATAATACATATCTAAAGTGTTTAAAAGATATAATTTCAAAATTAAGAAATTTGTTTTAAAATTTCAAGAATAACGTCATAATTAAAATTTATTACTTAATTAAATAATTAAAAAAATTTACTAATTAAATATATTAAAGTCATAATATTATATAGTTTATGGTCACAGTTACTTATGAGGACACATGTCACAATCACAGAATATTATAGCCACAAATCACAAATTTTATAGGTCACAACATATTTATCGATCCAAATTATCAAATTAATTGATCATGCATTATTTCTCGGTTACAAATCACAAATTTGAAAGATTACAATATATTTATAGGTAACAAATTATCAAATTAACAGGTCATGTATTATTTTCGACCACATATCACAAATTTTATTCGTCACAATTTATTTTTCAATCTCAAATAATCAAATTAACTAGTCACAAGTTATTTCTCGATCACAAATTATCAAATTAATTGATCACAATTTAACAAATGTAAGTCACAATTATAAATTTAGTAGTCATCTCACATTTTTTAGGTCACAAAATATGTATTTTATCATTACATATTATTTATTAGTCACAAATTAACCAATTTATTGTCACAATTATCCTAATTAATGGTTACAAACACTTTTCATCACATCCTATCCCACTCCAACCCCCAACCTAACCTAACCTATCCTCAATCCAACACCGGCACCAACCAAAAGCACCACCACCTCATCACCCTCGTCGCCAGCATCACCACCATATCACCACCACTACCTATACCATTGTCGTCGCATGTACCACCACTAGCACAACTATCATTTGCAAACCATACCACCAACAGCTACCAACAAATCACCCACAAACAACTCGCAAACCGCCCAGAAACTACCCAAGTAAATTGGATCACAAAGCCACCATTAAATTCCATAACCACCAACAAACTCCAATCATAGCAGCAATGTGAGCGACACTCACACCAGAGAGAAAAGAGAAGAAGGAACCAGTGGCGGACCTAGGATTTCGAGTCGACACGGGCAACCGTGGATCATCGACCGTTGTCAGCAATAAAATATTAAGAGTCTCGTTTGATGCCCATTTTTTATTGCAAAAAATGCATTTTGAAATAATGATTTGATGGAGAATGTGTGGTTAAAAATAAGAAAAAATTTTGAATTTGCATGTAATATTATTTTATTAAAAAATGTGCAGTTAAAAGAAGAGAAAAATATATATTNGAGAATATGTGATTAAAAATAAGAAATTTTTTTGAATTTGCATGTAATATTATTTTATAAAAAAATGTACAGTTGAAAGAAGAGAAAAAAATATATTTTGAAAAAAAAATAAAAATCAAACAAGGTCTAAAATTTAAATATAACAATTATTTTGTTCAAACTAAATATATATAATTTTGTTGTAAAAATTAACAATATTCACCAAATGATATTGTGGCTAAATTTTGTATAATTCAAAGGAAGAGCACAGATTCCAATTTTTACAATTGCATTAAAATCAATAAAATGTAATATATATTATTCTGGTAAACTTATTATCAAATTTCATGAGTGCCACAATGGTTAAGTGTTCAATATTTTACCATGAGGTCATGGGTTCAAATCATTTCCCTTATTTCATTTAATTTTGGCAAAACTTGTAGAATTAAAAACATTTCACCATAAAATGTTTGGAAATGGATTCGAAACTCAGACATCTCCTGTGAACATACAGCCTCTTGCCAGTTGAGTTACGAGAAATGAATAGTAGAAAAGGAACTTACCAGGTATATAATCTCAAAGTTTTATTCATTGTAAAAAAAAAAAAAAAAAATTGTTCTAGCGGATCCAACACGGGCGGCCGCCGGGGCTCGCCGTGTGCTGGGTCCGCCCCTGGAAGGAACCACTCACACTGAAGAGAAAACGAAACAAGGTTCCGTTGTGGTGGTGACTGGTGGTTTGAGAAGTAAAGAGAAGGCACCGCTCACAGTTCCACATGGTGGTGGTAACTGGCAACCGAAGAGAGCAAAGAGAAGTGTGAGAGAGAAGAAAGAGGGGACAAATGAAGATACGTGAGAATATTTAGGGTTTTGATGGGGTGGAGTGGGATAGGTATGTAAACTAATGTATAATGTTATTATTAATATTAAAATGTTAAATTATCACCTAATTTTTGAATAGAAAACTTTTAAAACCTGATTTTTGAATTGAAAGTTAAAAATCATGTCAGGGTGTAATTTTCACTTCAGTGAATTTGTATTTACATCTAGGTATGGGCTATAATTTTGTTCTATTTAATTTTATTATTGCTGTTTTGTTTTAAATAATTTGTGAATTAATGCCTTCAAATAATATGTCATATATATCATTTTAGGCACCGTTCAGTTTACTACTTATCATGCACGCTTTAATAAATTTATTTTGTAACATTTCTAAATAAATTAGAGAACGTAGATATTAAATTGATTATTCCATAATTGAACCATTTAAATAATTAATTAATTTTGTCGATAAAATTGTTTAACGTGGATGAGGTTTTAGGGCCTTCGAATGGCTCGAGGACTCATAACGACATGGTTTTGGAGACTCTTCCACATATGTTCTCTCAATTTAAAGTAGATTATAATCTCCACAAAATGGACATGTCTCTAATCGAGTTAATGAAGGAGCTCCAAAGTGTTGAAAGTATTTTTTTTAGACTAAAAGTGGAGAAGCTATGGTTGCATTTTATGGTGGAAATTCTAATCCTAAATGCTAAATCAAAAGGCAAGGGAGGCAAAACAGAAAGAAGTTTGCTAAGAAAGGACAACAGTCATAGAAGAAGGCCAAGATCTAGGGAAAACCTAAAAGGAAAGTGCTTTCATTGTGGTCTAAAGGGGCACTAGAATAAAAATATCTTGAAATACCTGGCTTTCAAAAAATAAGGTAAGGGCATATGGCTTTACATTGAGGCTTGCTTAGTGGTTGATTCTTCTAATACCTGGATTGTAGATTTTGGAGCTTGTAGGCTTGGACATCAGATGGGTCGATCCAGGTATTTCACTACCCGAAACCATTCATTATACTTAAAGTATTTCGTAAATGGAATCATTCAAATCTTTATAATTACTGAAACCAAACCCGAACTTGGACCGCCAAGTTTGGTTCGAGTTTGATTCCATCCATAACATTTCTTATATAATTAATAAATATTTTATATAGGCCCTTTCAGTACATATACATAACATGCTACTACTCGACAATATTTGTATAAGTGAAAAAATTCAACTAAGAAATCTTCAAAAATTAAAATAGTGGATACTAAAAATCATGAAAATATGAGAAAATTAAATTACAATTTGAGAAGAAATTATTTTTAAATAAATCTTATTCGATCGATAAATGAGGCATGCTAGAGCCATTAATTTAATTATAAATAATGATTAAATTCTTCTATTCTTACAATGAACTACATAAAAAAAAAAATTTAATTAGATACATAATTATATAGTATCAAGAAATTCAGTCTCCATATTGAAGTCGCTCTGCTTGAATAAAAAGAAAAAAAAATTCAAAAGAGAACTATGAACTTCAAGATAAGCAATAACCTTTTTAGACTCCATTTTTTCAAAAACTCATCTTTTAATCACTCATTTACAACAATATATTCTCCCATTAAAAAATTTAACACGTAAATTGAAAGTTTTTTTTTTATTTTTTAACTGCACATACTCCAATTTTTACTATTTCAAAACACATTTTCTTGAAAAGATGGAGCTCAAAGTGGGGCCAAAAAATTAAAAAAAAAAAAAACACTACAACCGAAATTAAAAATGTAGGAATCAGTCTTGATTTCTTAGGGCCATAGTTTTAGACTAATTACCACCCAAATTAAGGTTTTTAGGATTTATAATTTTTTTTATCCTGTCTATAAATTATAAATAAAAACTTATATAAAAGTTCGATTCCATTTAGGTACCCACGATTCTAGTTCAGGAATCAAGAATCGAACTGGGCCTAATAAATCATCGGTTCCGATTCCGGTTACTAATTTATTTATTTTGGGAATCGGACCGGAATCGAATTATTAGTTATCGGTTCCGATTCTAAATTTATTTTTTTTCAAAATCGGATAAAAACTTTAGGTTCTAGTTCGATTTCGATTCGGAAGGTTTGGTTTTTGGTTTGGAATGCCCAGGCCTAAGAGCTAGTAACTATGTAAATCTTAGCGAAGGTTCCAGGTAACCAAACAACTCGATGAAGGCGAATACAATCTCAGAATCGACACAGGAGCAGTGGTATTAGCAAGAGCTGTTAACACTATTTATCTTTATTTTGATAATTATAGACATTTGATTTTAAATAATTGTTATTTTGTCCTAGATATTACACATAACTTAGTTTCCTTCGCTTTGTTATTGGAGAAAGGATATCCTAATAATTTTATGAATTTTGAGATTGAGACTAAATTAAATAAGGTCATTTATATGTAAGGGACAATTGATAAACAATTTGTATGCTTTAAAACCTATTGTTGGCTTATTGCATCACAATACTCGTTGGGAATTTATTTAATCATTCACAGCGGAAAATAAAAAAATTTCAATTTTCACCAAGGATATGCTTTCTATTTAGATAGAAATTGTGCTTAGAATAAATTATGCAAACTCCTTTGTTGATTCTCTAACACGAACGATCACAAACTGAAATCCACAGCTATCCAATTGCCCAGCCTCCAATGAAAATCTGCACCTGGAACAAGATTGAGAGTACTAGGGTTTTTACTTTTCTTGTGCTAGCAAGAATAATTATTTTTTCTTCCTATTTTTTCCAAACCCTAGCAGCCTATTAATACAAGTCCAAATGGGCTTGGCCCATCGCTTAACTTAATTCGGTCCAATATTTAATTAATTCAATTAATTAAATTTGGTCCATGAATTAATTAATCCAATTAATTAATTCGAGCATATTCATAAGCAACTCAATTAATTAATTATTCAATACTTGTCAATTAATTAATTGGTAAATCTCATTCTTCTAGTTCTTCTTTTGCGTGTGACCCATTAGGTTCACAATCACGATATCTAACGTCGTGAATTATTATTTTGATCTAATTAAAATCGATAAATCAAAACACTCCTTTTAATTTATCACTGATTCACATTCGTCGTCCCAGATTGACATCTAACAATGTATCATGGCAATACATATGACGAAAAATGTCATGTGGTATGACAAAACCAAACTTATTCATTCACCGTGAAACTATAATCATTTCGTCAATATGATCTAATCAATTACAAGATATGAATATGTGTCAATCTCAATTATGAATTATATCTTTTATCCTGGTGTTAGGTCAATGTAAGTCGAAAACTCTTTTTCGACTTATGAGTTCACCTTGACAAAGGATTTTATTATCAATTTAACTGAATATAATGTAGATCATAATCTCTTACTATCTAAGAGTGACGAATCATCTATTGATCATTCACAACCTTCATATGATTTTTGACATATTCGAAAGATGTCGTATTAGCGGCATTTGGCAGAGCAACATCTAACATCACC
>CAIGRT010112246.1:0-18069 GCA_903798405.1 Fraxinus platypoda | reverse complement strand
ATGCTATTTGTTTACTATTTTGTATTTAAATTTGAAACTTATCTTTTTGTTGAAAACTTTGAAAAAATGTATAAAGTTCCTATAAATATGTTATAAATGTTTAGTATGCATTCTTTTTAATTATTAAATGATTTTTTGATTGATTAAATATTACAATAATATTAAAATAAGAAAACGTTTTTTCACGCAAAAGCCTCGCTTTTACTCGTCTAGTCCATTGCTTGGCCTCCACGCATCGTCACGCATTACGCTATTTAGAACACTGATAAAAACACAACTTATGATGACTCATCCTGACACGTCTCAACAGTTGACGTTGACATGATCTGATTTTAAAGGTTAGCTGGCTTACAACAAAACCTAGCACTTGTAGGGACATACTGTTCATATATTCCAACACAATTTGATACCTCTAATTTTTATTTGGATGCACTAGAATTACTTTAAAAAAAAAATTGCTTAAAATTTAGTTGAAAAGGCACAAAATTGACATAAAAGGAGGATGGATTGTCACCCACCCAAAGTTGAACAATTAGAAAAGTTCAATGCATGTGATACTTGTAAAAAGAAGCCAAACATCATAAACTAACTTATGTTTAGCAAAACAAATCATGACCATGATTTCCACTTTCACAGTGAGCTCCGGGAGAATGTGTAATTAAAAATGTGAAAAAAATTATGTTTATAGGAAGAATGCGTGGTTAGAAATGAATTTAAAAAAATGAACTTTAAAGAATTGGACTCAAATGGGGCAAAAATAGGAAGACTAGCCCTGATGGGCATGTAGGCTGGAGCTTCTCTTTTGTTCATGTGGGGACTATCCACAAACTCTATTTGGTTGGTGAGTTGTCCAATTTCTATCTTTATAACTTAGGATTTGCAGAATTCCAAGTAGGAATTGGATCCCATGTGAAGAGGGCAAATTTATTATAGGAATTTGTAAAAGCAATGCAATTATTTTAAGCCAATGTCACAACAAATTAGCCAACTGTCTGTATTTGCTTTTTAAGTTGATAGGGAAGAATTGTACAGCCACACTTCTGATTAACCTTTTAGCAAATATTATTAACCAACAAAATTTATGGCAAAGTACAACACCCCACATTAACTTCTAATTTAGGTTCAAAGTGATTTATTGGCTTTTAAAAAGTTGTTCTTTTTAAGATTTCATATATGAATACGAATAATGTTACTTGTACATAAGCAGTTACACAATGATTTCCACACAAATAAGATGTCTAAAAGAGGGTGGAGAATTTTATTTTATTTTTAATTTGGTTGAAGAAATTCTAATCTAATCATATTTTATCGCATCTTGTGTATATAAACTATTATGTAAATTTATTATGTACATGTAATACAACCATATTGAAAATATGCAACAAAGCATTTTTGACCAAAAGTGTTATGGGGATAGCTTTTTGTTTTTCTTCATCTCGATACTAATAAATTTTAGTTGGTGAGACGAAATAGTTTCTTGTCATATAACCTTCAAAAATTTTTGGATCCATAACTATTTTCAACTTTCTACGGCAATTCCTTCATCAAATACTATGTCATTTTCACCTCTAGTTGAACTAATTATACCTAAAATAAGGGAACCATTTAAATCGAGAGTGAATATCTAGGTAAGAAGAAACACAAAACTTTTAATTAGTTACATTCTACAAAAGGCATAACCTCCCATTAATTTTCTCTTCCAATTTCTTGTCTAGATTTCAAAATAATAACTACTTTTTTTCATTATAAGATCACAAGGTGAAGGAGTACCATGGATATGAGCTGTTGAGGAAATATTCCAATTAATTGATGTTAAACAACAGGAATAAATTCTGAGCTTTTTCTGATATTAACGAATTTGACGAGGCAAAGTAACATGAGTGTGACCAGTCACTTAAAATTCGTGTAAAGAGGATAATAGCGTTAATCTATTTCAGCTGAGCCATGGACTTCAAGTCCTTTAAAATCAACGCCAATGACATGTTTGGACCGGATTAAAATCTGATTTTAATCTAAGTCAAAGTCAAACAATCAATATTAACCACATCTTTTATGGAGTGTCACATCTTTTCAACCACACACTTCAAAAACTTCTATCACAATCTACTAAAAATCTAATTTTAATCCCCACCAAATACCCTAGTCTATATGATATCTTTTATGACCCAAATATATTTTTTCGGTCCAGGTGGTGGGATATTTTCTTGCGCCCCTCTGATGTCTAAAATAAGTATATGATTTGGTCTGCTGTTCGATCTATTCTTTTGATTTTTTATTAAAGGCATGGCACGTGAAATTGCATCTTCATGATTATTTATGTACTGCATGCACGAAGATATGCATTTAAAGCAATCTAAAAATGTAGGTAGGAAGAGTAAATGTAACTGAAATTTTACTATGACAGAAGCTTATTGAAGGCAGGTACAGCACAATATGTGAAAGATGAACATCCAAATCCAGATTATGGAGACTATATATGTAGTGTCTCTCCAACAAAGCAGCTGGTAAAATAAGAAAGCCCTGATATTATAACAGCAGACAATAAAAACAGTTGGACAACAAAGAAGCTGAATTGTTAGGACTAAAAGTTCTCGGACAGCACGTTTGGTAAAGAAGAATAGATATGAGGGGATAGTACAAGAAACATCCAATAAATAAGTGATCTTTCAAATAACAACGAAAAGATAATGTTGTAACTCAGAGGAAACAGAGATAGCAGAAAACCCCATAAATAGGGTGCTTGTACAGCACATGAACCTGCACAACTACACATGTACACACACATTGATTTCTATTTACACAATAATAAGTCGATAACTTATTTTTTTACAAATATACGTTACAAGAAGTAAAAGAAGAAATGCACGACCACTGTAATCGTCCCATGGGAATAAACAAGCAGGAACTCAAGATCAAAGCATGGGTATCCCCACCTCTTCTCTGCTGCATAACCAAATTGCATTTGAAAATCGCCTCGAAAGTGTAATGAACTATAGTGACTGTCTATTAAGATACTTCCTTCTCTCTCTTAGTTTTCACCTCTTCAGATTTGTTCACTTTTTTAGCAGCTATCATCTTCTCAGGTGCTCCATATGACAATTTTCGGGCTTTATTGCCAGTCTTCCCATTAGGAGAAATTGATTTGACTGAAACTGGTGTTTTGATTGTTGGAGAATTCTTGTTTCTATTAGTCTTGCTTGACTGGTGACCAAGTGGTTTCTTTGGACTTGACTGCAATGGGACAACTCGGCTTTCCCAAGGTTGAGCTGCAATCCATCGATCAATCCAGCTCCAGTCCCAATTTGCTTTGCCTATGTCATGGTTACCTGATCCAAAGTTCGGGTTGGAGTTGGCTCTCCACTGCAAGACATGTTCTTTATATTTTACTTGGTTTTATATGACAAAAGAAATAAGAAATATTTCAATGTTTTAAAACCCAATCTGGATGTTGCACCGAAAAAGGTAGAGGGGTCTAGGATCAAAGGATTCAACCTGGGTTGAACTGGGGGTCAAAAATAAATAATTAATTAAATAAAGCATTATTTATGTCAAGGTGAATCACTCCTTGACATAAAAACACAACTGAAAAACCCAGGGAGGCATCCGATTCTCGGTTGATTAGGCGGCCAGACAGGGTTTCGTCCTGGTTTTTAATAATGGTTCTTACGCTTTAACCGGACTGGTTTGTGTAGCCGGTTCCAGTGTTTCCGACTGAACCAGCAAGCATGGCCAATTTTTAAAACTATAGATATATTATTTAGGATGTATTTGAGCCATATTATTTTGAAAGAATGTATTTTGGAATAATAGATTGATGGAGAATGTGTGGTTGAAAATGAAGAAAAATTATTGATGTGATGGAAAATATTATTTTATTGAAGAATGTGTGGTTGAAAATGAGTAGAAGAATGCGAATAAAAATTTTAATGGGCCCAAACAGGGGCTTATATTCACATACTTGATGAGAAAAGGCATATGCCATGGCTCGCTCACGCCGCAATGCTGCTTCTTCTCCCTGATGTATCTTTGCAAGAGCTTCGTCCATTGTTTTGGAGCCACCACTCCACTCAACCTGTCAGAAATTACATTAATTGAGGATATGCAAAATATTTGAACAGCCCAAACCATTAAATTATTTTGTTTATTGTTAAACCACATCATAAGGAATTCCAGTAAAAGAAATATGTGTTACAGTCACAGTTAAAACTACTTTCAAATGAACCATAAAGGTCTGAATGCATAATTGCTATCTCAAGAACTACTACTCTGTCAAATAAGTTCAATTTGTCCAAGGAAATATGAATATGTGAATAGATAGAGGAAATTGAACTTATACTAATTATTGAAGAAGTTGTAAAAACATGTTACGTCACATATGGTTTATCTATGTCTCCATCTGGGTCTTGGTTTTAGTTCTTCATAGGGACAGGAATGGTACAGAAGATTGCTCAGTTACTTTCTCTTGTATAATTGAACTTCTTAATCTAGTAGCAAGAAGTTTAGGGCCCGTTTGACATGGCTTTTGAAAAGCCAAAAAGAGCTTTTGGGACACAAAAGCTGTTTTTGGACCCATTTGGTTAATTTTATGAAAATACATTTTCGATAGTTAAATGAAATTTTATAGGAAATTGGTACAACGTGGCTTCCTCTAAAAGCACTTCCGGAATATGAAGTGTTTTTAAAAAATTGTTTTCAAATAAAAACTAAGGTAGCTTATATTGGATTTATTAATTTGTCATGTGGACCTACATATGTAATTAATTATGTACAAGGCTATCTTAAAGTCGAGCTCAATTAAAGTGATCTAACAATGAATTAAATTGTTGGGCTTAGGGAATCTAAATAAAGTGTGAACCGGATTATATGTGTAGACACCGTATCCATTATGGTTATATTTGACGATGAGCCAAATACATATAAAAACTATAAATAGGGTTATGGTTCTCAATTCATACACAACTTTTCATTCTTTGTGTCATCCTATCAACACAAGAATACAAGAGAAAGCATATTGAAGAGGAAGATCCAAAACCCACAATCAAGAGGCGAGGAGAATTATGGCAATTAAATCGAAGAACAAGACAATCAAGATTATGGAGCAAGAAGCCAAAATCAAGATCAAGAACCAATAATTAGGATTCAACATCCAGTATTAAAGAATTATTTCCAATAAATTAAGGTATGTTTCGCATTATTAATTTTTTTATGATTTGACATGGAGGATCTTGACAATAAAGTAATTAGGTTTTAAAGTTTTAAAGTTTCAAATTTCATAAAGTTTAACAACTTATTCCAAAAGCTCTTCTACAATAAGTAAAAGTAATGCCAAACGGGATAATAGTTAAGACTTAAGAATAACATGTTATAGAAACCTTCAAAAATTCACAAGTTTAATAACATACTTCTGCATAAATTACTTTTTGTTGGTTTCTTTTCTTTTTTGTTTCAACTTAAACATTAACTAAGATAACAAAGGTGCAACAAAATCTTCGACTAAGAAAGTATCCAGTCTTACCTCTAGGCCATTTAGCTTTGACTCAAGCTTCGATTGATTCTCTAGCTTCTTCTGCCTGAGAAGACCTTCTGTTACCATATGCACTCGGCGAGCTCTAATCTGGGCCTGAATCTTAGTCCACGAGTGGAGATGGGCCAAAGTTGTTGAGTTTTGCTTTCTAACAGTATCACATCGCAACAGGTTCTGTAACCTTACCGTTGCTTTTAGTCGACGGAAATTTTTCCTTGCCTAAATCACAAGTGCAACTACAGTTTGAATTGAGAACTCACATATTTTATAAATGAAACAAGAATAATCTAAGGCAATATAAAGATGAATTAACTCTCTCAGGGGTATAATCAGTTTAACAAGCTGATAAGGAACTATGTAGTAAAGAATGGCTTGCTTTAATCCAAGGCAAAATAAGAGGAACATAGTTAGAGTTATGCAATTAAAGCATGGTTTCTCAAATTTTCTACTGGAACTTGTAATTGTGCAAGAATAAAACTGTAGGCAGTGGTGGAGCCAAAATTTTCACAATGTGTTGGTGGTGGGGGGCGAAAAAATGTTCAAGGGGCAAAAAATATAGGTGTTTTGTATATGTTAAAAAAATTAATAATTTCTACATAGATTTAAAGAAAATTTCAAAATCATCCCTTCCCACTCCTGGCTCCGCCACTGACCGTAGGATACTGGAATATGTATACCGTTAGACAAGAAAAGTCACCGATGTAGGATGCAATCAAAGAATTATAGAAAAAAGTGAAAGGGGAGAGAAGAAGAGAAGAGGGGGATATAGAACTAAGGAGAGAGATAGAAAGGGGAGAAGATTCAGATGAACGGAAATTGAATTTAAGAGAGGAAATCAATTTATATCATATATCAAAGGTTGTTTGAATTATATCTCATCAGCCCCTTTATATACGGTTTCAAAAGACCCTATTCTAGGTAAGAAAATACTATCAAAGCTATTAAATCATTTTCTTAATTATGTTTTCTAAAATACGCGTCAAAATTGGAAATTACATATAATAATATCATTTCTAATATTCCATCAGTCACACATCATGTTCATGACCCGTGTCTATAAGTCTGCTAATGTGTGGTTAAGCTTACTAGACTATAAAATATTTCTACAATTTGACCACTTGTCTTCAACAAATATGGAGAGGAATGGAAGCAACAAACAAAGTATATATTTTGCATACCGTGTATGCTCGATATGCAGTCTGAATTCGAGCTGCCGCAATCTCCTCAAGGGGCATGCCAAAACCATCACGATTTTCCCCAGAACCACCATTAGTTAATATAAGAGACTCATTTTGCAAACAGTATTCTTCTTTGTGCCCATTTGACATTTCAGGTGTTGAATATCTCTGCTTTCATAATTAAAATAAAAAAAATTAAGTTGCTGCATAAACACATTTATGGGTCATGAGGTACCAAAGTAAAAGAATGAAACACAGGTTGAAAAATAATAATGTGGAGTGGAGCTTATTAATATTCGTCCACAAGGAAAAAAAAGACTTCTCATATTAACTTTCTCAAAGCTTTCTTCAATCAGAAATGAATGAAGGCATCCATGGCGGAGGGATAATTAACAGAATGAAAGTATATTCAAAAGAAGCAAACCTTCAATTTTTGTGATCTGTCACCTCTCACTTTCTTTTTAGTCATTAAATTCTTGAACCAAACTCCAGAGCCCATGATCGATGCTTAAGATAGCTCGCTGGAATACCCTGCTGATGATATCAAAATCTTGTGTGAAAATGACATCACTATTGAATTATGCATTCGGTCAATGCTTAATTTGCAATTATCTTGTGAAATTGTTACTATTATATATTTAGAGAATTCTAGACAATATGGAGACCATTCCAACTGGTTAACAAAACGTTTCTGGTAACTAAATTACAGAGAAAAAATGATGATACTTCATCTCAGATTAAGGAAATTGGCTGAGTGAATTATGAACTATTCGAGGCTGTTTTGTGGCCTAGATTATCAATCAAAGCATTGCCTTTGCATTGTGAAGTCAAAATTCTGTGAGTTAACAGTTGAAAGTCACGCAATTCACATGATCCAACCAATTACACACAACAAATGACAGGTTTTAACTCAAACGACTTTCGTTTGCTTATAAATTACTTTTCTAGACGATGAGTTTTGCTAGTGTCAAAATTAACTTCGTAAACATACTCCTAATTTCATACTGTCTTTCTTCTTCAATAGAACGAGAAAATTAACAGATCTTTTAATCCCAATTCAACAAACCAAATACGAAAGAAAAGTCGAAGATCCATTGAAGTCAGGCAATGCTAAATTTCTTTCAAGAATGACATAGAAATCCCTTACTTCATCCCCAATGACTTAGTAACTGAATTGGTACAACGTATGACTTAAAACAATCAAGAAACAATCCTAAAAGCGCAACAAAAAAATCCGAAAAACCCATCAAGATTGGGATCCAAAATTCATTTCTTCAACAGTTAATAAAACAATCTTGTAAAAGAATTAGAAGAAGAAAACAATATATGGGTAGTCAAAAGAAATCACTTACCAGAGAACGAAACTCCAAATTCAAGACGCGTATCTCCAGATGTGAAGAAAATATAAGCAAAAGTACAAATGATAGTAACGTAGATGAGTGAAAGCAAAGTGTTATATATGCTTGCACTTGAAAAAGGAGAGGTTAAAGTGAAAAAAGGGCTACGCGGGTATGTTTTTCTCAATAGGAGTTGAACAATGAAGAACTGGTTTATCAAAAACAAAACCGTTCTTTAAAAAATTATTTTCCTCAATCAAATGGGGTTTAACCAACGCAGTGGGGGGCTCCAACTTATATCAAGAATTTTAGTTTATTCAAGAAAAAATATGGCTATATGGACAGTCTAACCAACCTTACCGACATTTTGATTCTAGTAGTCCTTCTCTCCTTTTTGTCTCTATCTTTCATTTTTTATATTGTAGAAGTATTCGCATTAAATTGCTACGACAGTGTTTGGAAAAAATTATTAAGAACTTTTTAAGTGAAATAATATTGGATCTCACTGAGTATATGATTAATAAATGAATAGTAATTGAAATTAATATTTGAATATAAGAAAAATGAATGAATACGAAGGATGTATGAAAACGTGCATAACTTCATCTTAGTGGTTAGATTTTCTTTCGTGTGCACAATTTGGAAGCATTTTCAATTATACACATTTTTGTCGGGTGAAGGTGTCAAACTTTCGGTTCAGGATCCGTTTTAGATTTTTTCTATTTTGAATCAATTTAAGGATACTTTCGTCATTTTTTCAATATTTTAGTTTTATTTAGATTTGTTTTGCAGTTTCTAGTTTAGTTGAATTTGTCTAAAAAATTAGGATCTCAATTTGATTATGATTTATTTTGGGGCTTTAAATATGCGTTTATGAGTTTGTAAATGAGATGTTCATTTTTTATTAATAAGATATTTCAATTTTTCTCATTATTTGGTGGATTCCAAATATTTATCATGTCAATTGGAGCGAAATTCGAGCAAACTCTCGTTCGTATTTTACGAACAAAATTCTTTTTTTATTATTCTCATTTTCATTATGCGTTATATTTGACTTTGAGCGAGTAAACAAATAACTTTTTGGTAATTATATTTTACACGAGCAAAGAGGTACATTGCTTGATTCCAATATGTTACGGTTAACGAGAATTTATAATTAGGAATCAACGAATAGCTAAAACAATTATTGCTATGGATACTATTATAAACCAGAAGCAATTGAATTTGTTACGCTTGACTAATGAGGCTCGATGAAGCCCACGGGGCAGGAGGCACCCCACAAGAGGCTCATCTCCAAAGTATCGAAGCCATCTGGCCGAAGTATCGGAGCCAAATCCGAGGCTCTGCCATGGAAAGGGACGACCACCTTCTTTGAAGATCTCCATCCTATTCGAACTATTGATGTGACCTCTATAGTGAGTAATATGTCAGTCTTATCAACGTAAGTTGTAGGGTGGTTGCCCCTCTTTTAAGAGCATTAAATGCACCACAGGCTATTAGGATCAAATTGATGTCTAGGATGTGACACTTTTGTTCAGGTGATGAAGCCAAGTGCCTCTTCATCTAATGAATATCAATTCACATGTAATACTATAAATACCCTTTCATTGTATTATTCAAAGGGTAATACAAATATATCAATTTAAAGCTACAAATCCTCCCCTCTTAAGTTGAATTTGATTGGTAGAGTTAGATATCTACATTTTAGTTTGTGTATTGTTGATTGTTATTTATCATGCAATATTGTTCGTATGCGTCATCGATGTCCGAATATTTTTGTCCCGCGTTGTAAAGTTTCTCCATTGTTCAAATTCAAGACGCCATTAACTAGTAATTTATTCAAACGTGGGATTAGCTTACAAGGACACAAGTGGACCCAATATTTGTTGTCCACGTTTTCCAAACCATTTTCAAGCCTCGTATTCTAGAAAGGAAGAGTCGAAGTAGTGGTATTACATGACCCCTGGAGGAGCCCATGTCCCTTTTGTAGTGGGTCTGTTATCCTCCATCAAAGGATGGAAGGAGTTTTGGTTCTGGATGAAGGGTAGGTGGCAGATTATTGAGGGAGATAAAGTCACAACTATTATTATGCCGACCCAGTATTCCGAAACTCGTGAGTTGCCTTTTTTTAACTTGTTATTTGCTTGTAATAACTTTAGCTTATGCTACTTTGTCTGCAATTTTTGGGTACCTCTTCAAACTTTTCCAGGCTGAGTGGGGCTTCATCGAGGACATATACAAATGTCCTCAAATGTCACGCCACTTTGACCCCCTCATCGATCGTAACAAATTCTTCCTGGACTTCGGACTGATGGCCTCCAGAGGTAAATGTCGAACTCTTTCGACTTGTGCCTTATCTTTTATTGATTGAACCGATATGATGTTAATGTCTTTGCATAGAATTTCGAGCATAAGAAGTATCCCATCCTTGACATGGTTTCCGTTCTGAGGGCCACTTCCACCATCAATTCCAGGACTATGAAGCCTTCTTCCTGTGCTGCTAAGAACTTTAGGGAAAAATTGGAGCACCTTAGTAAGGAACATGCTGAAAAGAGTGATGACGAGGTGTCCCATGAGAAGGGAAAAGACAAGGAGAAGGGAAAAATGAGGGAGGAGCCTTAAAAGAAAAGGAAAACTTCCCACCCTACCAACTCTGATGCTGGGAACCTCGACACAACTAGAGCCCTGACGGCTCAACTACCTCCGCCTCCACCTCCTCCGAAGCTTATGCAATCATCATTTTCTGCCGTAAAAGCTCAAAGGGCTAGAGAGGCTAATGAAGAGGCTGTTAAGGAGGTGTTGCAGACCTTCGAGGCGGTGGAAAAGACACCAATTGTTAGGACCCATTGAAAATCAGGGAGATTTCAGGCGAGGCAGGATGGTGAGATCGTACATGTCGTGCTGGACATGTTACCTGTTGAAGTCCAGGCAGCAACTGCAAATTTTTACAAGTTCTAGACATAGAGGTGGTAGAACTATATGGCTACCTATGATGTAGTGGATCTGACAGCAACCTTGGTAAACCAAAGTGCTAGGACTACATTCAAAGGTAAAATGGGGAATCGGTTAAAAAATTGGCCTCGACAGAGGAAGAGGCCAAAAGGGTAAGGACCGAAGTTGAGGAGCTCAATTCTAGGAAGGTAGCTAAGTTGAATTTTGCCTTAGCTGAGATCGAAGCTCTGAAGAAGGAAGTTCTCGAGTCCTGGTACGAAATGACTTCCTTGACCAAAAAGGTGGAAACTTCAAACAATCATCAGAAGCTTATGGCCTAAACTCTAGAGAAGGCCAACTTAGAGAATGCCGGCTTGAAGGACTTAGCTAGGTTCTAGGAGTCCCAGATATAGCACTATGTAAAAGAGGTAGAGTAGGCCAAGGTTGACGCTCAGAAGGAGGGAGGGGAGACGGTGACAGACTATATTGCCAACTTCCACTTGACGGAAGAGTATCAAAGCTTCAGTGCATACTGGAGAAGGTTCCATTATGTTGAGGTAATGGTTAGGGTGGGGGAGCTTTACCTGGAAATTAATGCTGCCGAACTAAGGGCAGAGTTCTTCGAGGAAGTGCCTTAGACCCCTAGTGATGATGTGATGGAAGCAGACGGTGCTGATGTCGATCAAGAGGAAGCTCTTGAGGATGAGGCTTTGCACCAAAAAGTTCATGTTTCTGAAGCACCTACTATTGTGGCGTTGGACTCCCAGCCACCTCTAGCATAGTATAGGCCTTTAAATTCCTATGTAATGGCTGAGGCCCTCCCATGTACATTAACTTTTATTAATGAAATATATTTTGCTATACTTGTTTCGTATTGTTTTGGATTTATATAAGTGTAGGGACTTAGCGTAATACACAATTGAAACACAATTCAAACCTCCAAGCTAAATCAAAGTAACTATAGTGAATTTTGAAAATATAAATAGACCCCACACTAATTAGGCCTTCTGCTCAACTTGAACTGTTAGGCTGATGTCCAACAATAGTTCGTTGCAATTGGTACTTTAGATATGGACAAACCATCTCTTGTAAATTATTTCAATCTTTTTGGAAACTAAGTAGATTACGTTTAAGGTTATCTACTAAGGTAACACTATTAATAAAGGGAGATGAATAATTTCTAATAATTTCAACGTCAATGATTTTTCCTATAGCATTATTTCCAAAAGTATCATGACCACCATCCTTTGACAATAAAACTTGATTTTCGGTTATGTGTTTTGAGCATCCACCATCCAAAGTCCTTTGCTCTTTATTTTCTTTGGTACCTACAAATAATAATTCAATTTTGGTCTTTGGTACCCATACAACCTTGGGTAGTTAGTGCTAGTGGGCTTTTGAATCCACTTGTAATTGTTTTCAAAATGTAATCCCTTTTTGACATAACAATAAAATGCTACACGTCCAATTTTATTACAAAAATTACATGTGACATTTGAAATGGGGGAAGTAGAGACCTTAACAAAGAAATTTTCAAGAGACGTTTGTTTTAAAAATGTTTGTATTCATTCCTCCTTTATCAAAAACACATTTTTGTTCACCAAACATTAAATCAACATTTTTCTTGCCTTGAATAAATCTGTGAACAATTTGAGTCAAATATATAAAAAAAAATTCTTGTAAAAAGGAATTCTCCTTAATTAAAGAATCGTAATTGGATTTTCCTTTTTTCACAATTATTTTGAAATGATTTAAGAAGTTTAATATAAATAAGTTAAGCACAAAGAGAAATTAAAAACTTTGACGAGAGAGATTATTTAAGAAATTTGATTCAACAATCAAAGTTTTTGTAGAAATAAATGAAATGAATGTAAAAATATAAACTCAAAGAAGATTTTTTTACAAATATATTTTACAAGAAAACTCTCTTCTAGTTGTGTTATGAATGCAAAGTGAAGTGGTATTTATAGTAATCAAAATGCCAAATTTTCTAACCAATCGGACGTCCGCCATTGAACTAGCCGTTGTGCGTAAAAAATCAGGACGGTTAAAAATTTGACAATTGGACGAACCGGACGTCCGCTTGGTCAACTAGACGTCCGCGTTGACTTTGACTTATTTTTGTGGAAAAATGTGGGCTTTTAAAGAACTTTTTCAATTTATCTAACTTTTATCATTCATTGCTAAATATCGAAGTATTAGTACCATTATATTTGAACTAAGAAATCTAGTTTTTAATCTTGATTCGAAATTTTCCTCTTAAACTTCTCGTCTTGATCTTGCTTTCATGTCATTTCTCATGCTCGTGATCTTGTTTTTTCTGACGTTTGTCTTTTAAGCTCTCATCTCGAAAGATTTGACTTAAATGATTAACTTTCACTTTGATCTTCATTTCGATTCCGATTTATAATGACAATGCTTGATTGATTTTAACATAGAATTATCATAACCCAAAATCAATTGTTAGAAAGAATATTAAATTTGTTTGTTATGATCAAAATATTAAGGATGAAATCAATCATAGGTCAACAGTAGCGGGTCTCCGCTGCTAGGAGTACTTTACTCATGTAGTAGACGGGCAACTGAAGGGTACCTTCATTTCTTACGAGAACAGAATAATGGCCTCATTAGAGACGACCAAATAGAGTTGTAGGGCCTCTCCGTCCTTAGGCTTTAAGAGGAGGGAACTTGTCCTAGGAGCTTCTTCAGCTCCTGAAAGGCCCCATCACATTTCTCTGTTCATTGGAATTTATTTCCTTCCTTAGGATTTTAAAGAAGGATAGGCTTTTGTGGCTGAAGGTTGCCACACACCCAATTAGACTTTGCACCTTATTTGGCTTTTGAGGGGACCTCATTTGGATCAAAGCCTTGATCTTATCTAGATCCACTTTACTAGTAGCGTCAATTTCATACAAAATCCGAATCCTTGAATTCGAATGGGCTTCGGATTCAACGCATCAAATTGATACATGTTTTGCATGCACACATGTCTTCACGTAGTCTTAAAATTAGGACGTAGAGCCATCATTGTGCATTAAATGTGATGGTTGATGTGTGTATTAGAAGTTGAATCGCTCTAGTTGTCTTTTCATTGATAACGTATAAAACATCAAATCATTGGCATGATTTTCAAACGTAATTTCAATTTAAACAAAGAGTTTCAACAGTTCAACACTTCATTATTTTAGTTTATAAATCAAATTTCGGCTACTTTAATTTAAACAATGAGCTTCAGCACTTCGCTGCTTCAGCTCATAAATCAAATTTTAGTTACATTCAAATTTAACGAGAAGTTTCAACAATTCAGCACTTCACTGCTTCATCCGTTCATACAAGCAAGAAAACTTACGAGGTTCAGGTTTCTATTTCAAATTCCAACTATGATATTAATATCTATATCAGGACTTGGACAATTGTCTTTTGTCAAAAACTCAACCATGACAGGAAGACATCTGTCCGAACAAATTGCGCAAAACAGAAGTCCACGCATAAAATGAATAATTATATATGGACTTGGGGAACTATTATTACGCTCGACCTACCGAGACTCCGATAAAGCCTATGTGGCATCCTAAGTGGATGCACCCTTACAAGAGGCTCATCTTCGAAGAATTGAAGCCCATCATTTCGAAATCCTATGGCTGAAAGCCAAATACGAGGCTCTTCCATGGAAAGGGACAACCCACCTCCTTTGGAGATTTCCTATTGATAAAATCCTACTCGAATGATTGATATGACCTCTATAATGAATCATATGTTAGTCTTTTTAGCGTAGGTTGTACGGTGGCTGCCCCCTCTTTAAAAGCATTAAATGTATCACATGTTAGTAGGGCCAAATTGATGCCTAGGATAGGACACTTTGGTTCAGGTGATGAAGCCACATATCTCTTCATCAAATGTATATCATTTCACATGAAACACTATAAATACACCCTCCTTGCATAATTGAAAGGGTAATACAAATATATCAATTTAAAGCTAAAAATCCTCCCCTCTTACGTTGAATCTGTGATTGGTAGAGTTAGATGTTTGATTTTAGCTTTTAGTTTGTGTATTATTGATTGTTCTTTATGATGCAATCTTGTTCATATATGTCACCAGTACACGAAATTTTTTGTCTCGCATTGTAAGGCTTCTTCCTCGCTAAACCCAAGGCATCATTGACTAGTAACCTTTCCAAACGTGTTGGAATTAGCTTGTGAGGATGCGAGTGAGCTCGGTATCTGTTGTCCACATTAACGGTACAAAAAAGAGGTCAACAAAATTTAAAAGCCACCTTATGATTATGACATTATATAGCCCTTGTTTGGTCCTAATTATTTTCCTAATACATTTTTCTCTCTTATTTTCAATTACACATTTTCAATAAAATAATATTATATGTGAACACAAAATTTTTCCTTATTTTTTAATTTCACATTCTCTATCAAACTATTATTCCAAAGTGCATATTGTGTCTATGGACGAGTAGATAAAAACACTCAACTGTGGTACGCTTAAATTAATTAAATCTATAATTCCTTGAAAATTTAATTCTTAATTAACAAAAACTTTTCAGTGAAGGAGCACATAGCCAAATGTTAATTTAGTTTATATTACCAAACAAGTGTAGGGAGAAATGCACACAATAATAAAGTTTAATAAAGGATAAAGTTAATGAATTATTAATCTGAATAATTGGGGTACATGATTGCACAATTATTGGTAATACCGTAATAGCAACCACCAGCCTCCACTAACATCATTATCCACACATAATACTAATTAAATATTTTTTTTATGAAGCAGTGTTGGTGATTATAATTTTAAAAGATGGAGACAGCCAATATATTATATATATATATATATATATATCATGTTTGGTGGTTCGAACCCTGCTTGGCTGCCATTTGAAGGATAATACGTCATTGCCAACTCTTAAATGATATTTTTTAAATGAAAATACAAAAACATGGTCCCGGCGGGGCTCGAACCCGCGACCTTCGGCTCATAAGACCAACGCTCTAACCAACTGAGCTACGGGACCACATTTGTTATTTTTTATTTATTTAAAACATTTATTATATATTTGTATCACTTCTACTGGCTAAGATTTTAATTCACCAAAATCGAGAGCCAAGAAGAACAATTAGTATAAAACTAAAGGCATATTATTAGTTACACTTTAATGACCCGTAAAATTGTATTATTTACTGTTAAAAAGAAAACGTATTATCGCCTTAACAAGAAGAACAATTTACTGTTAAAATTGTAACAATTCAAGTTACAATGCAACTTATGTAAATAGTACCAAAGACTAAATTCGTGAAAAGAAGATAAATAATAATAATAATAATAATAATAATAAGTCAAATTTGACCTTCCGTTTATGAGATTGTAAATCGACATTTTTCAATGATCCTTCAACAGCGACACGTTTTCTCTTGGACGATTTCAACTTATGAACACTAGAATCACCTTCTTTAACCATGAATATGACTATATAGGATAAAAAACAACAAAGATTGAAAACAAATTCACCAAAATCAAGAGTTATGGTGTAAAGACGAAATTTGGACCCGAATTCGCCCAAAATTGAAGTATGGTTTATTTGTATTC
This sequence comes from Fraxinus platypoda, assembly GCA_903798405.1. Lineage (NCBI taxonomy): Eukaryota > Viridiplantae > Streptophyta > Magnoliopsida > Lamiales > Oleaceae > Fraxinus > Fraxinus platypoda. The sequence continues at coordinate 1,501 of CAIGRT010112246.1, read as the reverse complement.
AGTTTTCATTTTGTAAAACACCTAAAAACTTGTTTCTTTGATATTGTTGAAATCTTAAAACATTTTTCTAGTATTTAATTTTGAGAAACACTTTTGTAGTATGTCAAATCAAAGAATTTCGTAACCGTACCATCAAAATAAGAAAAATAAAATAAAAAATAAAAAATGAATTCAAAACTGAAAAGCAAATCAAAACAAAATAAACGGGGTTCTAGCAAATGATTTTACATTTTTGGCCCAGAGAAAGTTTAATATTAGAAGGATGTAAATTTCAATGTTTCCAAATTGAGGATCTAAACTTTAACTTTTTCAAATCTAGGGCATATGGGATCTAATTTTGTTAAAATTACCTAGGAACCTACATTTAAAGATTGATTTTCATAAACAAGGGAATTAGTTTTAAATTCATAAATCAGGTGCTAATTAAGAATTATTAATTTAATTAATACAGGTTTATTATAACATAACCATCCACCCACCCCACCCCACCCCACCCCAAATTTCAATCCTACCCCAGCAGCTCCCACCCCAAAATTCATCTCTCTCTCTCTCTCTTCACAAGCGACGAGCGTCGTCAATATGAGAGAGCGACGTCGTCCACCACGCGCTACTCGCGGCACAGGTGTTGCCCTGTATTCGAATGGAGAACGTCCTGTGTTTAATGTGGTGTTTCTTGATGATCAATCTTCATGTCGATCGTGCTAACATGATGGAAATCACGCTTTTGCCCTTCCCTGGTGGTAATGGTAATGGGTGTGAGAGTAGCTTGGCAAGTGGTGGTGGGAGCGTGGAGGATGGTGTGAGTAATGGGGGATTCGATGTGGTTGCCACAGCATTGTGTTGGTTTCATGTTAGTTGAGGTTTTGAGAACAATGGAATGCTCGAGTTCTCGATGAATGGAGTGAACGGCCGATTTGCTGGTCATACTAGAAGTAGTTTTGAAGATTGAAAATCGCATGAATGTTGGAACAAATCGAGGTGCTGCACATGCCTATAAGTTAAGAATAATGCTATTCATCCCTAGTGAGGTTGTAACCCCAGTTTATGTGGCTCTAAATGATATGTTAAGTGAAAGGTGAATTTAAATGACTTATTTAATTTCACCTATCATTTAATGTTACATTAACGCCACGTAGACTAGGGTTGTAATCTCAGTGGGGCTAAATAGCATTACTCATAAGTTAAACACAATCCTCAAGATTGTTGATGTCAGAGGGGTCCATGGAAAAATCAAACTTTTGCATTTTGTTATTCAGGAAATAATAGGCTCCGTTTGGCCACCATTAATTAAGGGATAATTGTAATAAAAACCCCAAATATTTGAAACATTAGCAGACTTTCCCTAAATCTTTAATTTGTTGCAGCCGTCATCCATAACATTTCCAAATGTTACTGGTGATGTCATTTTGGACGGTTTCCATCCATTTCTCCGTCATTTGACTAGGGCTGGGCTAAATGTCCGAACCGAACCGAACTGAACCGGAACCGAACCGAACGGTTT
>CAIGRT010112220.1:0-26233 GCA_903798405.1 Fraxinus platypoda | reverse complement strand
CGACGTAACGAACGTTTGTAGGAAATAACAAAATTTCACAAAAAATTCAAACTAGTCGATTCTCTGACAAATGTCAAGAGAAAATATTCGAGAAGAACTTCTCACGAATTATTATAAACAAAATCAACTAACCATCTGCATACTAGCACTAGTATTTAAAGCAATAAATAATAATTAAATTCTTAGATAACAACTAACTCTAGACAACGATAAGAATTAGAGACAAATTCAAACTCTTAATGGGATTAAAAGCTTAGAGCTTGTTTGGTAGGGATACCTCAGTTTGGTCGTCCGTTTGTGGGTGACAGTAGTAGAAGTAATAGCTTGGTTTCTAACTTATTCCACGAAATTCTCCGAATGTGACTAAGAGCTTGTTTGGTAGAGATTTTTTGGGGGAAGAATTGATTTTAAATAGTGATATAATGGGAAATGTGTGGTTGAAAAAGAAAATAAAATTATTGATGTGATGAAAAATATTATTTTATTGAAGAATGTGTGGTTGAAAATGAGAATTGATTTACTGTATAATTGGAGAATCCGTACCAAACGAGTAGTTTGATTAAAATTAAGAAAATTATCCAACATAATGGAAAATGCGTTTCTAAGTCCTGAACGATGAAGTTGGGCAGAAATATGCTGTATTTCATGGGTAAAGCCCATGCGTTTTGTTCGACTCAAACTAGACACAAAATTCTCTAAAAATGATTACTCCAAAATCTTAGGGGCTGTTCTCTTTGTGTTTCAGTTTTGTATTTTGAATTCATTTTGGGTTTTGTGTTTTGAGTGTCCATTTTGAAATTGTTGAAAATGTGTTTTTTTTTTTTACATTTTGAAAACACCCAAAACGTATTTTGAAAATTTTGACTTGATTATAACTGAAAATACCCAAAACGACAAATTTGTCGTTTTGGATTTTCTTCGTAAATTTTTAACTTATTTTCAAAAACGCGTTTTCGCTGTTTTGGAAAATCGAAAACAGAAAACAGCTTGAAAATGACAAATGTTTCAGTTTTTAGTTTTGAGTTTTGAATTCATTTTGGGTTTTACGTTTTGAGTGTTCATTTTAAAATTGCTGAAAACGTGTTCTTTTGTCATTTTGAAAAATTGCTTTTCAAAAATAAAAAATGAAGTTTTGGCTTGGTTTTAACTGAAAACAACCAAACGACTTTTTTTACGTTTTCTGTTTTCTTTGTAAATTTTAAACTCGTTTTTGGAAACTCATTTTTGAAAATAGGTAAGTAAACGTGTTTTCAGTGTTTTCGAAAATTGAAAACTGAAAATTATCTGAAAACAACAAAGAGAACATACCCTTATTTTTTCGATCATAATCCCACTTTTTCATGAACTATTTTTCTTTTGTATCACATTATACTGCCATCCCTGAGTTCGACTATACAAATTTGATTAAAAGGATTGTGACGAGCATACTTAATTCTCGAAGAAAGGTGTTTTATTTTCAAACTTACATAGATTAGTTCTAGGAAAACAGAATTGTGATCTCTCACCGTTTCAAATTGTGCAAATGAGTTCGAACAATTTTTTTGCACCCCTTCCCATACATCTTGCTACTGTTGCAGCATAACGATTTTTGGACGGTAACCATCCAAAAGTCCATTAATATTGCACCTACCCAAAATTTTGATAGGCATTTGGGTCAATACGATATAAAAAATTCTACTTTTACATCAAGTTTTATACATAAGGGGCTACACCCCTCTCACATAGGGGTGAGACCCACTGCATAAAATATTTTTTTATTTAAGCGAATCTCACCCTCATGTGAGGAGGGTGTACACCCCGATGTACATTGTGATGTACAAGTAGCAAAGCCGATAACGACTATAATGAAAATTTATAGAAAATTAAAAAGTTAAAAAGAACGAACTGAAAAGATCTTCATATTCCCCACTCACTCATCTCTCCCAATGGGCCAAACACTACCGCCTCTAAATTGCAAGTAGTGAATCTAAGAAATCATGGCATCTGGTGTGACCATCGAACCTGTTTGTACAACCATGGATAATGGCATAAAAGTGTAACCATCGAGCATTTTAATTTCTCGTGCTCATTTAACCAAAAGAAATTTATTCCCTATTTTGCAAAATTAACAACTTTGTAAAAAAAAAATCAAGCAATTTTTTTTTTTTTTTAATCGAGAATCAGAGATTGTGGGATCTAGGTTGGAGAAGACGAAAGTAGCTTTGGGATATCATTTGCAGTGTGGCTACATATGGATATTTGATTTCAGCGATGTAGTTGCAATAGCAGAGTAGATGGGCTGGTGCAAATTCTGTCAACGAAAATTGCACGTGATTAGGGCTTGCAGGGCAAGGGGTGTACCTGATGGTGTGATGGCGGGGCTGGCCTGAGAAGATGACATTTTTCATTTTATATTTTTTGGTTTTTCCTCTGAAAAGTTGGACATGTGCTTTACACATGCCTATTTAACAAATTTTTGGATGGTAACCATCCAAATATGTGTTCAAACGTTTGTGATAATAATGCGAAAAAAAAGTTTGAGACAAAGTTGCACTTTTTAAAAGGAGTATGGACCCTGTTGAGATTTTCTCTGAGTTGAAAGTATAACTTTTTAAAGCATAATCAAACACTTTCTATGATCGTTTGATTGCAAGAATGAAATTTAAGTGGAAAGAAAATGAATTTTAGGGAATTAAATTGCCTAGAACTTATTTTATTGTGAATTGTCAATTAATTGTGTTTGATTGGTATAATTTTCCACCTGAAAAATATTGAAATTTTGAATCTTTTGGTGTTCATTTGGCTTTGTTTTTCATGAAAATTGTTCATTAAAGGGATGAAATTTGTTACAATTAGAGATATAATTTGTTTCAATTGCAAAAAAAAAAAAAAATGCCTAGAAAAACTTTTCCCACCGAACCCATGGGAAAAAGCTTTTCATCAAAAACCAAGAAAATATGGGAAATCAATTCTATAGGAAAATTTAGTTAATCAAATATGCAAAAAGGTGGAAATGAATTTTAATTTCCATCTTCCATGGAAAAGAAAGAACAATCAAACAGGGCATAAGAGTAGCTATTTAGACATCGTTACAACACCAATTTAGTTGGCATTAAATGTCATTAAATGAAATGTACAATTAAATGAATCACATTATTTCACATTTAATCAAACTTATCACGTAATGCCAAATAAATTGGTGCTAAATATTATTAGAGCGTGTTTGATTAGTTTTATTTTTCATGAAAAATTTTATTTTTCCATTCAAATTCCTACTTCTATGGTGTTTAATTCACAACTTTTTCCATGAAAAATATTTTACAAGGTTTTGATCATTGACCATATTTTCTTCAAAAACAAAGAAATATTTTCTTTAGAAAATGGTGATTTTAATTTTTCAGATAATTCACTCTCCCTCTCTCGTATATCCTCCCTCTCTCATTTACCAACAATAAAAAATAGATAAATATAAAATGTTTAATGTTTAAAACTAAATCAATAAAACTCATTTAGGGTGTGTTTGATGAATATTGTTGAAGAAAGAATGTATTTTACATAGTGATATGATGATAAATATGTGGTTAAAAAGTAAGAAAAAATTATCGATGTGATGGAAAATATTATTTTATTAAAAAAATGTGGTTAAAAATGAGTTTTGAAATAATGTGTGTCAAACGGGGGCTTAACTCTTGTTTGAACCCCATTTTTCATGTAAAATGCATTTTGTAATATGAGATTGATGAAAAATGTATAATTAAAAATGAAGGAAATTTTTTTGAGTTTTGTGCAATATTATTTTATTGAAAATGTGTAGTTTGAAAAGAAGAGAGAAAAATGTATTTTGAAAAAAATGAGGATCAAACAAGGTCTTAATTAATAATTTTTAAAAATTTGAATTGTCTAAAATTTAGAGGGTGTTTAGTAGAGATTAAAATTTGATTTTTAGTAGATTGTGATAGAAGTTTTTGAAATGTGTGATTGAAAAGTTGAAGAATTCGTGAAAAATATGGTTAATATTGATTATTTAACTTTAATTTAAATTAAAATCAGATTTTAATCCGAACCACGTAAGGACTTATTTTCTTTTCAATCAGAAGTACCCTTATTTTAAATGTAATTATGTTAAGCACAATTACTTAATTCATAAGTTTGTCCAAGGTGGGACCCTTAACCTCAGGCGGGCCTCACCATATCTTGGCAATGATTTCTCCAAATCTTAACAGCCCTTAATCTTCCAATTTATATTGGCTAAACTGATCAAACCTCAGATGACCTGAATTCAAACCTTCAACAGTGCAGTGAAAATTCAAAGCAAAATCGAACTACAACTGTCTCCAACTGGACAACACTCGAACTAAAAATCTGAACCGGCCCCATCTGTCCACTCTTTCGTCCACACAACTTCTTCTTCAACTGCTAAAACGAGAAAAGAAACTACCAGGTTGGTTCATAGCCTCCTTCCTCCTCCTTTCCTTTAATTCCTTTAAATTAATTTAGGTTTTATATTAATTATTTGTTTCTTAGTACTTTTTTCTTGTCCAGGAAAACATGTGGAGAGGAAAACTGGAGATTGCTACAGTGACAGTTGAACAGGAAATGGAAATGCAAGGACAACCCTCCACCGCCTTATGGTTGCTGGCTGATATTTTTGGCTTCTGGGCGGCGGCAATACCTATATATACCCAACCCCATTACCTCTCACCGACCATTATACACTCCACAAAACTACCACCGGGATTTCCTTATATAATCTGTCCAAAATCCCAAGAAACTAATTCAAGAACCATACTTAGACAGGAATGGACCGTGAAGATTATGAAACCTTGTTTCCTTCTTCTTCTTCTGGAGAGTCTGATATTCCTATACCGCCTAACACGATGCCGATTTCTTCATCGGAATCCTTCCCTTTGCCTTTGTCAGTGGTACCTCCATTTCCTGAACCACCAGAGCCCTCACCTCTAATAAGCTTTCATTCTTTTCCACCCCAGCTTGAATTCAAAGGTGCCATTCCAATCGGAGAAACTGCAGCTCCGAGTACTGTAGGAGGTGCTGGGGATTTATTTGGTGAGCCACAGCCTATGGAGTCCTTGCATGGGACTCCAATTCCTCCTTTCTTGTCCAAGACTTTTGATTTGGTAGATGACCCTTCATTGGATTCTATAATTTCTTGGGGAGCAAAGGGGGATAGCTTTGTTGTGTGGGATCCTGTGGAATTTGCAAGGATTATTTTGCCAAGGAATTTCAAGCACAACAATTTTTCAAGCTTTGTTCGGCAGCTTAATACATACGTGGGTATCCATTTAATTTAACTCTGGGATGCTCTTGGTCTACATATTTATTGATTCTTGATTTCTTTGTTCCATTGCTCTTGCTTTTGTATGTATATTCTTCTGTAATTTTTGTGTTTTTTCTATGTACTTTATGGAATCCATTTCTTGTAAAGTTTTTAACTTTATTTCTTGTAATTGTATTTAGCTAGATATAATAGAAGATGTAGAGCAATTTTAGCACTGATTGATCGCAGGATTTTTGTACTGAAAGACGGAATAATGTAATTTTGTATAAAATACATTTATTTATTTGAGCAATTTAATCTTGGATGAAGTTATTGTATTAAATTTTTGGGTAAAGTTCATGTTGTTTTTGTAATCTTGGTGATGTAACGGGTTTGTCATAGTGAGTAGATCCTAATAGTATATTAGTGTGTCATCCTTTTCAATCCGACCTGTATATAGTGCTGAGATGCTACAATTTTCTCCTTCGAAAATAAGAACTCGATCTCCTTGGACTGACTGCTGATATTTGGAGGTCCATCTATTCACAAGGTAGTATTTAAAGCTCTGATGAACATTTCCTGAGTTTGATGCATCTAATTACATTCTTTGGGACTGATAAAGATTTGTACTTATTTGTGTATGTTTAGTACGATGCAGCTCCTAGTACTCGTGGATATTGACAGTTTGGATTTGACTTGTGACTCTGTATAGTTATTTTCTTAGGACAAAATTCTTTCTTAATCTTGATAAATTTCTTTAATGCACATTAGTTTGTGACTCACTTTTTGGTACTTGTATACAGGGATTTCGTAAAATTGATACTGACAAGTGGGAGTTCGCCAATGAAGGATTCATAAGAGGGCAGAGACATTTATTGAAAACTATCCAGAGACGAAGAACACCTCAATCTCTGCAGATTGGAAGCTCGTCTGGATCATCTAGTGAGGCTGGGAAAACTGCATTGCAAGGCGAATTGGAACGTTTAAGGAAAGAGAAAAGCTCAATGATGCAGGCTGTGGTTGAAATGCAGCATCAGCAGCGGAATATATTTCAGCATATGGAAGTTGTTAATGAGAAACTCCAGGAAGCAGAGAAGAGGCAGAAGCAAATGGTTTCGTTCTTGGCTAAAATGTTACAGAATCCAGCATTTGTATCTCGTCTGCAGCAAAAGGAGCAAAAGGGCATAACTTCACCAAGAACAACACGAAAATTTTTAAAACATCAACATGAATCAGGTACACCTGAGTCGTCTCTCGAGGGGCAGATTGTGAAATATAGACCGGAACTAAGAGATTTTGCTATGGCTTCTGTATTTCCAGACTTCAATCCTGATACAGTCAAACAACTTCATGATTATTCTTTACAAAATGCGGGAGAAAACCTTGCTTTTGGTGCAGAGGGTGTTCCGTTCCAGACTGAAAATATTGATCGTGATGCAGTGTTGCTGCAACATGAATTTCTCCAAACCCCTGAACAGGCTGGAGGAGTTTCAAGTATGGACACTCTAGATCCGTTTAATAAAGGAAAGAATGTAATGAATCCCGAGAAACAAGTCACACCCGAGCATGTAATCTCTTTTCCTGACAACTTGGCTAGGGAGAAGAATTCTCTTGAAATATCGTCGCCAGTAATACGAAGTATGGTCAAAGAAGAGGGCGAATGGAACTTGGGTTTTGAAGCCAATGCTGGTATGTCTAGTTCTACAAATGCGTTATGGGATAATCTTAGCAATTATGACATGCTGGAATTAGGTGTTAGCAGTGGCATATCTGATATTTGGGATATAGGCTCACTGCAGCCCTGGGGAACTTCAGGCATTGAGACATGGTCAGACGAAGACTCACCCTTGAATGAGCTAGAGAACCAAGCTGGCCAGTCTAGAGATGATAGTTCTAAGAAAATGGACCCATAGGGTTTATAGTTGCTGCTCTTTGAGTCCTAGTATAGTTGGATTGATTTCCTTTACACTATGGAACAGTTCATCATATATTTTAATTGATCTTATGGTTATTTCAGTTAATTCCAAGATCGTCATTTTGTTTGTAGTGCTTCAACTTTGTAAATTCGTGATAGTAATATGCAGAAATTTCCTGCTAACAGGTGTATTTAAAGTTATGGATGTACAGGTTTTGAGCAGCTTGGGACAATCAGAAGTGCAGTCGGGCCACGGCAGGAGTTTGTGTAGATGAGTCAGGCAGAGGCTATAACAGGTAAAGATTTTAAGAAGACGGTCCGGTAAATTTACTCAAGTTAGTTGAAAAGTACAGTTGATATGATGTACAGTTTTGCATGGTAACGTATTGAGTACACAAACCAGACAATACAATAAAAGTGTGTTTTGACACTGCTGCTATATTTCTCTCTTCCTGACCCCCTCTCTTCGAAAAAGGACTGCGAACAAGGATAAAGGTAGTTTCTCTTATTTCATTCGGTTATTTAGAGATGCAGCCTTGAATTTCATATGTGATTGGAAAACAATTGAGCAAACTGAAAACATAAAACATTTTGTGAATGACAAGGCACTATTTTTGTCCATTAATTAAAACTTTCCTATAGTAATTTTAACTTGTTCAGTGTCCAATACTTGTGGGCTTTACATTATAGTTTCTTCTTTGTTTAAGCAATGTCAACTACATTCTTGATTAATTCATCGTTTTAGATTCTTTAAGAGTGTATAATTCCACCTAAGCCCGGACGTCAAGTGAGTCGGTTCGGGCATTTTAATACCCGAAATCACACATTACACTTTGGATATTTCATAAAGTGATCGAGATCACATAATTATTGGAATCGAACCTGAACCCCGATCCATCAATTTCAATTTGGACTCAAGCAAGGGCTAAGTAATAGACTACACAAATGCTAGAAATGGCAAAAATTTATTCATATGAAAACAAACATAATAATCAACATTGTCGACTTTTCTTTTCATCCCGTCATTCCCTCTGCATTCCATTGGATCAAGGTGAATAAGCTGTTAAATTTTTTATAAAAAAAACGATAAAATCAATTTCAGAATCAGGTATTCACGATCCGGTTCAAGAATGTTTGAAACCCTGTCTATTCTCTATTTTGATTCCTAATTTTTGTTTCTAGAATTGGACCAAAGCTTCTAGTTCCAATTCTATTCCGATTTGGGGGTTTGATTGCGTTTAAAATGCCTGCTCCTAATTCTACGGTACTTAGTTTAAGCTCTATTTCATCAAAATCTCCCCTTTTCACTCCATTATTTCTCAAAAAAGAAACAGAAACTTACAGCCTAATATTTCTTCATGCAAAAAGGAAGACTACATCAAGAAAAGCAGTGTTCTGTCCCTCCCTCATTCATGCACTAATCAATCTTCTCTCCTTGCTACGAATTCGAAACCAAATGGAGCTACAATGGCAACAGAAGACCTTATAAAAATCTCTATAGTTGCATATCAAACTGTTCTACGAAATTTAGGGTCTGTTTAATTGTAAGAAAGGAATTTGGGTGGAAAAATAGAAATAAAAATTCCAGGGAGTTAAATTGCATAGAACTTATTTTACTGAGAATCGTCAATCAATTGTGTGTTTGATCAATATAATTTTTCACCTGAAAAATATTGAAATTTTGGATATTTTTATGTTCGTTTGACTTTGTTTTCCATGTAAATTGTTCATTAAAGAGATAAAATTTGTTTAAAAAAAAAAAAAGGAATTGCCTAAAAAACCAAAAACCACCTAACACATGAGAAAAACCAATTCAAGGAAAAGGTGGAAAATGGGGTTGCGGGAGGTATAAGTTGGAAAACCAATTGCCTAGAAAATTTTTCCTATCAAACAACCTAAAATGTGAAAAATAGAAAATAATTTCCAACTTCCATGGAAAATTCTTTCTATCAAACATGGCCTTAGTAAAATCCCCCTCTTATCAAATCTACTGCGGGGTCTAAGGGATTGTGCAATGTACACCAATGCATACCCGAAAATGAGTGAAATTCGTTGACAGGAAAGAAAATTGCAGATCAAGTTACTGTTACAAAAACTTGAGCAACATCAACAGAGATACACATTCAAAATGGGTTTTGATATAAATCCTTTTTCCCTTTTGTTGGACAAAACAAGAACTGTTTGATTTGCCTGTGTTTCCATTCTGGTATTGACAGATAATCTTTGTCTAAACAATAATTAAAATGGCATATAATTGTAAATATACATTTTGCCAACTTCTATCTTGATTCTCTGAAGTTCATATGAAATATTATTTACACAAAAGCCTGCAGAAATATACGATTAGAGATGCTAAATTAAACCACTGAAAAATAATTCCTCGAGCAGCAGTTCAATCCGTCACACCTCCAAGCTGAGCCACATGCGCTGTGTGCCGAACATTGTAAAACCTGCTGTATCCATATCAATGCATAAGAATTTTGGCTTCTTCATCTTGACTCCATTCAAATTTTAAAGAAATACAAGAGAGAAGAGGTCACGGGGAGTCATCTTGCACGACAAGACAGAATAAAAAGTAAACGCAAAAGCGAGAGGTCACTTATCTAGTGATTAGTCACATACCTCAAATTTACAAATTATAATCAGTGGCTTTCACCACTCAACATACATACCCAATTCCATAAAGAGAGATCTTTCATAGACACTACATATATAATCAAAATTAGTTAGATTATTGTCTTAAATTACCCTCATCTTTTATTTTATTAATATTAACATAAAACTATGATAGAAAAGCAAGTATCAGCTCAGGATTTGGCAAATCTACAAGAGAACCACACTCAAAAGATTTTGTGGCAATGCTCAAGCAAAAAGGTATATTTATACAACCTTTCAAATTATATCGTCCACTAGCTCGCTAATAAAGCTGCTATCTATTAACTTCTAGACCTGTCCTGAACCCGTAATTCTTGTGGGGATCACCTAACTTGCAAACCAACATGATCACAACAATTTTTGACCAAGTATTAGGAAAGGCAATCCGAAATTATACTTTATAACAAGTTAATTAGCATTATTTTAACAAAATGAAGAACTGATTTCCATAAATCAAATGGCCAATTCATATGGATCATTTAGTAATTTAAATTGGATAAATTCCATTCACGTTAACTATACTTCCACTTAGTGTCAATCTGGTAACTGTGTTCAATATTATTCAATTAGGCAACTATATTTTAATTTGATTTCGATCGGGCAAACTCCACTTTAGTTTGATTTCAATTAGGTAACTAAACTTCGATAAGATTTCAATTAAGGTTACTTCATCCAATTCCAATAATTGTCATCGCATCGCATGGAACCGTTAGTTGCCAAAGTGGAATAAGGATAACTTTATTGAAATAAATGACAACCATCATTTTTTGATTGTCACATCATCAAGAACAAGTTAACGCGTCGTTACCTAATTGAACAAAATTGAAGTAGAGTAGCCGACTAACACAAAATGAAACTATAGTTACCGAGAATTGGAATTTACCCAATTTAAATTCCTTTAGAACAGATTTGACAGTTTAAAACAAGTACAAGTCAAGTGTCTAGATAGACAAACCTTATACAGACCGAGTAGTCTTTCAGCCTGAAATTGGATCCAAAAGGATGTCATGCACACAAGACAATATAGACTTCCCTGTTCTCCACTCTTTTTATGTGAGCAAATGCATTTCTGCGCGATCTGGTTCGGTTGTGGGGGGAGATTTAATCAACGGTTTGAGTGATTCCACGATACTGCAAAATGGGGGGCGTCTCCATGACTCTCTGCAGTATGAACGACTGAAGTCAGTTAAAAAGTAGATGTTTAAGACTAAGGTAGGTCCATGTTTGGAAATATATTTGAAGAAACCAGTTAAAACTTGCTATAAGCTCATTTAGAATTTTAAAGCTAAATTAGAAGTCAACAAAACAAATATGCACACAGCACACGTATACATTGAATGGAAGTATTTAAATAATTTTGAGAGAGAAGAATTAAATACGGCTCGACATTGAAAGTTTTAATTGTTGAACCAAGTAGTAAAATATCTCCAGCATGAAATGTATAGGAAACAATTTTAGGCTCAAATCAGGCAAACCAAAACTGATAACCTATTTGTACTATAGGTATAGCATACCCCTAAAATTAAGTTCAGGCTTATGACTTATCCAAACCTCACATATTAGTAAATGAGACCATATTCACTCACTTGGCCCAGCAGGCTTCAATTAAAGCCGCTACTTGAGGATTCACGTCAGATGGAATTTCAAGCCGTTTTCCCTTGAAACCAACAGCTGCTACAACCTACAAGGTTAAAAACATATATTTAAATATCTTAATAGAAATGAGCTAGAGCAAATAACTAAAAGAAACAATAAAGCACTGCAGGAACCCAGAACCACAAAATTGGAATTACTAAAATGTCTAGTGCAGGAAACAGTTGTGTAAAAAACTGGAAACTCAACTTAGACCAACTGCAATCTTTGTGAGGAAACCGTTGTTTATTTGTTTCCTCTTTTTCTTTTTCAATTTACAGGTTGGACCCGCACATGTCAAAATATTCTCAAAATCAATCTCCCGCAGCAAAAGGCATTTGCTAGGCAAAGCCCTCCCCCACCCCATGCAAACAGGAGTTCTACCTCCACTACAATGTTATGTACGTGGCTCATATAGAGTGGTACACATGTTTACTAGATCAAATAGGCCGATGCAGGAGCGGATCGCACCGAACGGGCGAAAATAAAAAAGCATGAATAAATATGGAGCAGTCTATGCACGCCAGTAAACATGTAGCACAGAGGAAAGGAACAGCAACAACACAAACACTGATTTCTTTCACAAATCTCCAGTTCTTTTTTTCCCCTCCATGTTTTTCAGAAAGAGGCAGGGGCGTTAGCTAGACAATCTAGCCTACCATGCAACTTACTTTCATTAACTTCTTAGAAAAAAATTATCAGAAATTATGACCTATTGAATAGTCAATGCTTGACCTGCCTTACTACATTTGTGAAGTTACTTACCTTGTTTTCACAATAATATCTTTTACATGTCGTAGTCACTTAATATATTAATAAATTTGAATCCATTTAAAAGTTAGAGCATGACGGAAAGTTAGCACTTTCTACTCCATTGAACATTACTTTCACCGTGAGATATAAATATATTCAAAATTAAAGAATCACATGTGATGCATCTCATCCATGATAGCCAGGAGGATAATAAATGCCACTGACAAATATTAACATGCTACTTTTTATAAACTTTTGACACCTTGGGGTCGACCAACATTTCCAGTTTATGTTCAAATTTTCCCCATATTCCCATAGTCAGCTCTTTCCATACAACAAACCCCATCTCCCTGTGGCCCTGCTTGACATAAATAAATTGCCTACGACAACAGCAAGGATATGAGGCTTGAATTCCAGCATTTTATCTACGTATATGTAACGCATTTTACAAACCTGTGCAGGATTTAAATTTCCCCAAGGTGGTTGCAATGTTGCCAGCTCCCACAAAATCACACCAAAGCTGTATACATCTGATTTTTCATTTGATGGTTCATCACGGAGAACTTCGGGTGCCATCCACTCCGGCTACCAAAGAAGAAAAGAAAGAGGTCTCTTTATGAAATGAAGTGCACAAGATCAGCTAAAGATTTAAGGCATTATGTCATTGTACAAAAGCAATTGAACTTACAGTTCCAGCAGCTGACTTTGATGAAAGAAATGTGTTTGCTTTTAAACGGGAAAGACCAAAATCACAGACCTGATTAATACATTAGGCAGGTAAGGTACATGAACTCGCGAGAGTATTTTTTTTGAAAAAAAAAATAAAATTGGTTAGATGCAAATATTACTGGCTCCATGTGCTTACTCTGAGACTTTAGAAAAAAATAAACAAATGAATAACGGAAAGAAGAAAATAAACAATTTTTTTTAAGATATGCAGGAAATTATATGGTGCATAAGTGAGAAACACAATACTAGTCATTTCGGCCAATTTTTTAGAAAATAAACATTTCATATATATCTAGGTGAACTCTCTCCTACATGGGTGCACCCCCTTTGTTCCCTAGAAATGAAACTTCACTTACCTAAAGAACACTTCTTAAGTTCCACAAGTGAAAATAAAAAAGCTAGACATCTATGCACAAATAAGAAGTGTTGGAAACGAAAGATTCTGCACTTATGAGAATTGGTTCTCTATATCTTACCGTGAAGAATTGAGGTTCCATCTTAAAATGTCAACCTTATTAAGAGGAGTAACCCAATTCTTTATAAGTTGGTTTATGTTTACATCTTTATTCGATGTGGGATTCTATCCCTTAACATGCCACCGCAAAATGGCGGCTCGTTTGAGTATACCAATTTTGAAATTCGTATGCTCACTTTTTGGAGTCTTAACCGGATCGAATTGCTCGTTAGAGCTTAAAAGGCTCTGATACCATGTGAAGAATTGAGGTTCCATCTTAAAAAATCAACCTTATTAAGAGGAGTAATCTAATTCTTTATAAGTTGGTTTATGTTTACATCTTTGTGGGATTCTATTCCTTAACACTTACATAATTAATTGTATTCCTTGATGACTTGGCCAATGTTGTACATGATACGAAAGTTGTATAGTTAGATCTTTTGCACAGATTTTAGGCCACAGTCAACTGCAGATTGTATAAATATTTGTGTTAAGATTTTATTGAATGAATGAAGAAGTAGACTTGTTCCAATACAAAATCAGAGCACTGTTCTCTTGAATTGTAGTGTTGTTTTAAGTATTGTTCTTCTAGTTGTCTTCCCCTACTCTTTACATTGCTCCTTTCAACTAATTCATTTTCTTTCCTCTTTCTTGTATCTTTCTCCTGATTTCTCCTTGATGCACCAGTGAGTTATGGCAGAACGAGCATCTATCACCTATATCAACAAAAACATCGACCATATACTGTTAAACCTCTTCGAGCCAGTCGAAAACTTTTCCACTTGATAATGCTACCTCCAAACCATATACTGTTAAGCCTCTACAAGCCAGTCAAAAACTTCTTCGCTTGATAATTCTATACTTCAAATACTACCAAGACCATCGACTGAATACTGTTAAACTTCTTCGAGCCAGTCGAGAACTTCGATTGATATTGCACATTTTGTTAGTATGGGTGAGTCAATTCGTGCATGCTCCCTTAGAAGATCACAAGGATGCTACAAGAACTGAGATATTTAAAAATTTACTCCAGGTAAAGGCTTATTATTTTCAAAAAGTTGACACGTGAGAGTTGAAATCTATACATTTGCTGCAGACTCTACAGCTCTTAAGTGACAGAAAATCTACATCAGGATATTGTAGCTTCATAGGGAGAACAAGGAGAGGTAAAAATAAAAACTTCGTGGCCATAAGACTGCAATCAGCATTGCTCATTACCCGGTACAATATGACAGAACCAAGAACATCGTAATAAACATTTCATTGAAGAGAAAAATTGGCAGTGGTCTAATTTGTACTCTCTTTTTTCTTCCAAGTTCCAGTTGGCCAACATCTCCACAAGAGAGATCTAATTCAACATTTATTTCCATGGTAAGCCAGCTGGAGAAACATGTTCAACTCGATATGAGTTGCAAACCAACAAGATTTATGTACTTATAAGATTTGATTTTCATATTTTACGAAATTAATTGTATTTACTCATATGAGATAATGGTTAGTATACGGTAGGACAATTATGTAATTCAGATCTGTAGCAGAGACTTGGGGCTATAATGAGCTGTTCGTTAGATATTCGTTTTATGATTTCATTCAATGAAAGAAATATTAGACGTTAAAAATATAATGGTTCCATAGATGAAGCTATCCCCACCAACCGCATATGATGACGCGTTTCACAAAATGATTATAGCATAGCAAACAGATGCAACAAAATCGCAAGCTGGAAATATCCTCTCACTTACCTTCACTGTATACTTTCTATCAACTAAAAGATTAGGAGATTTTAAGTCTCGATGAACAATGGGAGGATTGTGTTTATGAAGATAGTTCATCCCCTTCGCCTGTAGAAACAATGTAATTCACCAAGTCCAAACATCAGAATGTGGGAGAGAAAAGAGAGACAATAATGACCCAAGGGAAATGGTATGAGGATGTTATTTGCACAGTAGGACGTCCATTGACACAGTGATATGCATACATACAACATCATAAGCCATGCACAACCGACGCCTCTCGTCCAGCACTTCTCTTGCATCAGGTCTACGCAAGAGTCTATACAAACTACCTCTGCAAAAGAAAGCAGTGTAAAATAGACTAATAGCTAACATTTCAGGTTCATGATTAACCTAAGTATAGAAGTACCGTGATAAATATTCGGTGACTATGGACAAGTTTGGCGGCTCTGTTACAGCACCCATAAAAAGTACAATATTGGGATGGCGTAAGCGTTTCATAATTGCCACCTGATCCAGACATAGAAATGAAGCTAAATAAACAACCAAAAGTAGGACCAGAAAAGCTGAAGGAAAATTACAAGACAGAAAATACCAACCTCCCGTAAAAATTCCTTGTATCGTTCTGCATATAAATCTTGTTCCATGAGAATCTTCACAGCAACATCCTGAAAGATATAGGCTTACATAAGATTAAAGTTTAAGGGAATCAAATCTCACTCGTGTAATACAGGAAAAAAAGTATTCATATGATTAAAAATCTGCATACGAAAAGAATAATGAATTTAAAATATCCAGAATGGTGAAGAAGGACAGCAGGCAAATAAGAAAAAAGGTTTCACTTGTTCCAGAGAATAAAAGAATGGATGTCTTACACAACCATTCCACTCAGCATGGTGGACCGTACCAAACGAACCTGCAAAATTATTGAGCACACAAGTCAAAAGTGCTCCAGAGACTAACTCCTTTCTCCACAACATAAGAAAATAACAACATGGTTTACACCCAGCAATGCTCTTATGACAGCAGTACCTGCCCCAATTTTCTTCTTTATAACAAGATCACTCCAGGGAATACTGAAATCTTCGACATCAAATCCAAGTTCACTTGTTTTCGATGGAGCGAGTTGAACTCCTCCTACAAAGCTCACGTCTTCATTTGTATTTAGTTTTGGATCCAATAGGTTATCTTCATGTCTAGTTGGAGGGATATGCTTTACAGGGACCAATCCTTTGATCACGTTTGTGGAGCTTACAATATTATGAGGATTAGATTGGTCAGAAAGTAATGGTTCTTTATCATGAACATTTATCCAAGAATTCGTTGGAGATTGCGGCAATTGAGAAATTTCATTTCGGTTGCTGATTCTATTTTGATGAGCCCTATCTGATTGTTTGGGATAGATGGAGTCGCCAACATCTCCATCAGTAACAGTACTAGCTGTCACAATAATAACAAATCTTCAGTCATAAATTTAACCCAACCAAATTAATAGGATGGTCGTCAAAAACTTAAGTCCCATATAATGAGCATAACATCGTTCAAATCATACCGTACGCCGCCAACGTCAACACAGTAAAAGATATGAACATAGAAATGCAATTAGCAAAATTTGAAACACGAGACAAGACATCAGAGAAATTTTAATGTCAATCCTCAAATCACTAAGATTCAAGTAGATCTAGTCATGGATTGAACTAGGTGGCAAATGGGGATTCATGTAGCCGACCCCAAGTTTATTGGGAACATGACTTAGTTTGTTGTTCCTCTTGTTTGTAATTGCTCAAATCACACGACTCCCATAAATAAAACATGTGAAGTTTGGATATATTTAAATCCATTATTCAAATATTATTAGTTATTTCATATATAAATGAGGGTGTACATTCCTTAAATCGCTTTTCGGCAGTTATGTGAAGACAAATTAAGAAGAATTGTGCCAACTCAAATGAGAGAACTAAATTAAATGAGGACGTTAAACTATTGCTTGCATACCAATTCTAAAGATTGACAAAAAAGATAATGAAAGAAAGAAAGGATACTAGCTTGGGAAAAAATGAGTCATGAGAATACAATTTAAAAAAAAAAAATTTGAAAAATGTTAAGAAAATAAGTGGCACTGGAGCCAGATTAAGTTGAGAGTGTTGGACCAATTTATAATGCAAATATGAAATATTCAGAAAATATGAAAAGTACATATATTACTGAAACAAACTTAGCCAGATGTAATTAGCCTTGAGAACAAACGTATAAATAAATGTGTTCTATATGTTTATTTATTGCTTATTTTATTATCGGGAAAATATAAAACAGCCTAGGATGCACCGAAACCGCCAAGTCGGTAATTGACGTGTTGAAAAACGTCAAGTGATGTCCAAATTATTATTTTGTCGAAACAAAAACAAAAACAAATTCACTTTACACTAAAAAAATAAAAAAACGAAAAAAAGTCAATATTATTTTTAATGACCTTGTCGGGGACATGTTGTGTCGATATTTTCTTGAAAAATTGTATGTCGGTGTCGGTGCTTTCTAGGTAATATCCATCGTTTCTTACGAGTTAATGGTTTCAAGAATCCATCAAAAGTAGGCATTTGTTTTTTTACCCTTACTCGATCTTGACACTGGTAGATTTACATGTAAAAACAAAAATTTTAAACACTCGCAAGATGAGTAAAATAGCAGATAACTCTGCAATATGCTTCCATTTCGTGCAGTTTTGAGATTTTTATTTTAATAGTTCCTCAATTCTTAGCTCTGACTCATTCGATCAAAAAGTCTTTCAGCCACAGCATGTACAGAGAAATAGAATAAAACATTTCTGGATAATTCAAACTTGAATATACGCATATAATACATAACAATTGAATATACGCATATAATACATAACAATTATTCATGAACGTCTCTGTGCATATGCATCTACTTATGTCGGAATAAAATCAGTCCAGGGAATGATAAAAAATTTCCATATAATGAAACGGTAAATTACACAAAGCTCCATTCCAAATTAAAACAATGACGAAGATTTCTCATCCAGGTTTTGAAAATATATCAACCCCGGTGGACAAATAAGAAGTCAGACCAACCTTCCTCTTTCAGCTATGAGTTGGGTTGACTGACTGACTGACTGACTGATAAGACATTTGCCATGCTACAGTGAAGTTTCAAAATGCTTTGTTTACTATGTCTCCTCTCTCTTTTATAACAAATATATAGATGCAAAAATCTTAAAATGCCCATTTGGTAACTTCTGTAAAAACAAAAATTGTGGAATATGATCATTCAGTTTTTTTCTTATCAAAGAATAATGGCGTTGTCAAAAATATCAGTATAGAGTAACATGGACAAAAATTGCAAAAGTACACCTAAAGATAACATGGTTGGGTTGAAAAAGAGAGGGGTGGCAAGTGAAGGGCTAACTTGGTGAAGTTTAATACCCAAATTAAAAAGAGTTTGACCAGAGAAATTCTTACCTGCCGAAGAATCGTTAAATACAAGATTAAGCGATTCAAAGTCTGAGAAATACTGTTTGGCCAGCGACCTGAAATCAATTGTAGGTTGAACCTGTTTGAATCGGGGAAAGTGCAGTGGTGAAGAAATTGAGATGGAAGAAGGACCGTTTAGCAAGGAGTTCGGCTCGCATAAGAATCCTGGATTCTCAACCAAATCAACAAGATATTCCCTGTGTTACCAATGCCAACATGTTCATATTATTGAAACTATTATGTAGGACACAATTTAGAACAGCGTTAAACTATGATTCCCCTCTGGTCAAAATAGCTCCTCTCAAAGAATTGTAATGACTGAAAAATTAAGGAAAGCATGGTTTGTATACGCATTAAGGTTTACCATATTACTACCACTTAATAAACTATGAACACATTAACATAAAAGTAAGAATAATCAGTATACATTATAATTATATTTAAGATTTGTGGCCTTCTCATAGTAAATCGTCTCTCTTAAAATGCTAATCCACGATGTGTCCAGATTCTGTAGCATTCTGCTTTTCAAATGTGACTCTTTCCACTTTGTTGACCAGGTAAAAGCATTTATATTTGTCTTCCTACACATTGAATAAATTGACATGATAACAATGGTATTGTGAGCTACACGATATACCTGTCATGCCCAAATCGAACAAGACATGATGAAGCATAATCTCTTTTACAATATTTACATCCTTTGGCAATTCGACAAGGTAGGCCAATGAAGTCAGCTAAAACCTGCAGAAATGCTAATATTCTAAGTGGGGAGACGAAATCAATTCTCTAGATGCATCTTGAAAAAAAATAATAAAAAAAAAAATCTTCCAATAGCATATCAATTTAAACAAGGAAAACACGCAGGAATTAATTTTTTATTACATTAGAGAAGAAATAATCATCTCCAAACTAGAAGGGGCACATTTAGAGGTGAGTGGAAGAATATGATCCAACAAAAATCAAATAATGATAAGATAATATGATAGATAATTATGATGATTTTACTATGAGGTATGATAGGAGCTGTAAATTAAAATCTCAAATACAGGTATTTAAATGACTCCACAAATTTTCAAAACTATCCTAGTGCAAGTACCAGAACATACTTT
This sequence comes from Fraxinus platypoda, assembly GCA_903798405.1. Lineage (NCBI taxonomy): Eukaryota > Viridiplantae > Streptophyta > Magnoliopsida > Lamiales > Oleaceae > Fraxinus > Fraxinus platypoda. The sequence goes on along the minus strand of CAIGRT010112220.1, from coordinate 6,511 downwards.
GAATAACAGTGCCCGGTGCCTGCAAAGTCCAACAGTTAGACTGCCAATGGGAAGCACAATGGATCCTAAGCAATTCTTGAGGTCATCAGTGCAATCCTTCCAAATAATAACCAAGTCATCTTCCCCATTCGAAGCTGCATCTCTTGGGAAGGAAAGAGAACTTAATTACAACAAGAACAGAACAGAAAATGAGTTCAACAGAATACATAGAAGGTGCTAATGCTCACCCCAAAACATTACAAACTAGCTTTGCAAGCTCATCAACAACTTGGTCCGTGGTGATGCAACTTGATGACACATTATGAATCCGATGCTGTAGCTCTTGCAAGCGAAGATCGCTACGGCGATCTACAGAAATTACTTCAATTGATGAAACAACGGCAAGATCGGCGGTCTTTAATGATTCAAGTGATGGGATGCGACCACTTTCTTGTAGATCCGAGCATATGGTCCAGACGTATGGATCCATCCCGTGAATTGAGTAAAACTCATCAGGAACTTTGTCAAAGTAGGATAAACTGCCATTTACCTGATGAAAATAAACCTCCAACATGAAAAATTATAGAAATGTTTTAATTTGGGAGAGTAGGTAGAGTAAGATAACGATAAAATCATCATCTGCGGCACATTATTCATTGCCTTCTATGTTACAAGAAAGACAAAAAAATATGAATTGATTCTTCGACACATGGAGACTATCAGTATCAGACTACAGATCACAGTCCATGAGATAATCCTTTGAGATCCACTTATCTCTCTTTTATTATCCAGCTTAACCTACGCTGAGATTCAAATTTCTACACCTCACTTTCATGGCTCATGATGTTCCCAAGAAGTCGATTAACTATCTGGCAGGTGATATTGACTATAATAATTTCTATTCTCTATGCATGGTTACAGTAAGAAGAAGAGGTAGCTAAAAAAGGACGAGTTCCAAAACAACAGGGATATGGATTATGTTCCAATATTCTGTCCTTGCATGCTCCTCTCGATCGGAAGTTTCGATCATAGTCCAATCAGAACCAACTTAAATTAGTTCCTAAAGAACGCTTGACCAGTAGCTGTCAGCTACATTTTGCAATTTGCATAATCAACAGCCAAATAACAGAAATCACAATACTTGATTATAATACATCAGTGTACGCAGATCTTCAGATAGTATGCAATACATTAATAATTATTGGTTAACATCTATATTTATCTATTAAGTAATAGTTTATAGAATCATTATCCACAAACCATAATTTATTAGATATGTGTATATCTTGGTTTTTACAGATATAAGATCCTTTTAAGCATCTCACCTCGAGAGGCAGAATATATCATCTGGTAATATTCGTCTTAGGTGCATATAAAAATCCAACGCTCCACTGCATACCTTTCAGTTCATTACTGCAGTGTCTAAAATTCATTTCATAACCAATTTGCATCAAATACCTATCTAAGTTCCAGAAAATCTACAAAGATTTTCTTGAGCACGTGCTGTGCTCGTATATAGAACCAAATTTTACAATAACCCTAAGCAACGTTAGAATTAACAGAAACAATCATCATAAAAGTCTGAAATTAATTAGGTTACCCAGAATCGATGGGACATAGCCTCTGCAGAGGCAGACGAAGTAGAAGCTCGGGATGCAGATTCATCAAGCATGTGATCCAAGAAATTAGGGTCATCAGTGCAGGTAGCTTCAGAAGATAGCCGTAGAGCCAAAGCTTGCTGCAATTGGTAACTCTCCTCCGTCTGTTGCGCCCAGCTCTTTGAAGAAGACGGGCCTCCACCGCTGCCGCCAGACAACTCCGCAGCCTTCACCCTCATTTCAGCGCCGCCTCCATCGCTCGTGTGCCCAAAAGCCGCTACCTCAGGGTTCGAGAGCGAGGGAACATGGTAGTCACCAGAGATCGAGCTCTCCCCAAAGCTGCTCCCGCTTGACTGCCTCTGCAGCCCGATCGACGGCGGAAACCCTGCCGGCCCGATCCGGCTCTTTGGCGGCGGTTGAATCATCCTCTGATCAATCAGGTCCCAGTCAAAGGCCCCTCGGTCCGTCTTTACTTTACTCTTATCCCCGGAATGAGACTCGTAGTACGGAGGCTGCGGTGCCACCGGTCCACCGCTCGCGGCTGAGAAATTCGAGTCCTGGGGCGGTAACTGGTCAAAAACTGGCTCGTCAGGAACTTGTCTTAATAAAGTGTAATTCGATCTTCTGCTGCGCATTCCCATCGAACAAATTTATCAAAAATTGAATAAGAAATCACAAAATCCAGTTCACCGTCATTGCTTGTCAAGTTTTACGCTTTTCTTTCTCTCTCTTCGATATTGTCGGAAAGAGAGGGATGTTTAGAGGGTGACATATATTTATTTATCTAGTCATTTTTAATTTTATTTTTGTTAAAGGCGCGTCCTTTTCGTGTGGCTGCTTATGTAAATAAAAGAATTTAAAATTTTATTTATTTTATTATTCAATTTAATTTATCCTACGCCATCATTATTTTCAAAATAAATTTTTCTTTTTTTTTTATTTTCACTCATATATTTTTCAATAAAATAATATTACACACAAGCTCAAATTTTTTCCTTATTTTTTAAAATAGAAATTATATAAAGAGAAGTAAAGATCAATGAATGACAATCCAACTTTACATATTAAAATTCCCACAAAAAAAGAATAAAAAAAACAAATGCAACCATTTAAGTTCTACAATGCAACTCAACTAGAAGTTAGCCAAAAAAGAACGCTACCGACCATTATCAAGGCAAGACAAAAGCAGTATCTTGTAGTGACATGAAATCGATAATGAACAAATGTAAATGTAGTTACAAGTTCAAACTTGAGAATGTACTCATCTCTATTATTCTAGTAACCGATGATCCGACTGTTGAACCATAGCCAATCCTGTCAAATATATGGATCAACTTTTGTGAAACATAACAAGATTTATCATGAATGTATAATAAGTTTGTAACCAAAAGTCGTTCTACATGCCCATCCAACACATATCTAGCCTAGTGTAACAAATTTACTATATATACTAATTGCTATATATGAAATATTGTAAATCACCCATGACAATAAACCAAAAAAAAAGAAAAAAGAGCCTTGTTCACAAATGTAATGACGCAAAACTCAAACTTCCATCCCAAAGATGAGCTGGAACTCAAAAAAATAAAAAAATATTGATCGACTCGTTAAAAAAGCTAATTATACGTGACAGTCTTTAAGCTACCGTGAATAGACTCTGTCGCACACACAGCATAATTGACAAAACAAAGGCGTTGCATATGGATGAAATCGCTAAATACCATCTCGTTTGAGGTTGACGAGGTGGAGGATTTCAGTAATTAAAAAATTTAAATACAAGTAAAAAACCTAAAATTCTATATTACATGCTTGAAATCGTAGGTTCACTATAAGAAGAAGAATGTTTGAAGGGAATTTTGACTACTAGTTATAGATTTTAAAAAAATAAAAATAAATAATTGGGTTCTTCATAATTTGAGTAGGCAATTAGGGTTCTTCAAAAGATGGAGAGGCTAGAAGCATATTGTGCACGCTTAAAAAAATTGGATCGTATCATCATAGGTCGTTGATTAACTATAAAACTTGGGTTTTGCCTTAGAATAGGCGGTTTAATTGCACGCCAGTTAACTAGTGACTCGAGTCGAACCGATTCGATGGTCGTGTCTGTCTAAGTTTACTATCTATGTTTCACGGCTTATTCGCATTAGTATTCCATCAAATTAACATTTATGGTCCGTTTGATTTGTTTAAATTCAATGAAAAATGTCACATCCGAGTAATTCAATTTTTACTTTGATTGTTTGATACGAAAGTGAAAATGGGGTTCGAATTCCAAGGTACAACCACTTTAAACTTGTTTTTTGCCAATTTCATGGAAAATGCATTCACATGGGGTCCTTTGGTTTTTATTTTCCAACTTACATGAAATTGGAAAGTATTTCCACTTTTGCCAATCAAACGGACCCTAAGTAATTAGTTATCGAAATTGATTTTGCAATTGGTTCTTTTTTGGGAAAAATTCTCACCAACGCAATGCAAACGAAAATTTCAGAAATAAATACAAAAGAGAATGTGAATTTAACGCGATTCAGCAAATCTTCGACAATCACATAAAAAAAGATTTTATTAGTCGAAAAAACTTCACAATATAATATTTTCATCACCATCGCAACTTCTCGACATAAAACTAGAACACTCGACATACAATAAACGTGCTCATACTCTTTCTTCTTCTTCTAATTTCTCTCATCGTAGATTTTTTTTCTCTATGCCCCGACAATCTATTTAAACTCCCTATTGTATGTGAAAATATTTCTACATAAAGCTAATAAACTCGCTGTCAAAGCACACCGGTGCCGTGGTGCGACTCTTTTATCTAGCTTTTTTTCCCTCCCTCTCTATTCACGATTTCCCCCCTCCTATCCATTGCTCACTTTAACTGCACGAGTCTACTTTTTGCGGCCACAAGACAATTTTTCATTTCTTAATTACAAATAAATCAATTTTCTTACTTAATTACATAAATAATTACCGTCTTCATCTTTCAATTAATTTACCGTAGTGTACATTGTGCATAAATACTTGTACGTCAAAATTGGCAAGAAGAATGTTCCCTACCGGCCTGTCATCGGGCCAAAGCTTCGAATCAACGAGTCACTAGTTTAATTCGCTAGTTATTACTATGTCAAATTTTAAATAAAATATTTTTTTTAAATAAATTCCATAAATATAATCATAAGTTAAAAGTGAAAGTCGATTCGAATTTAAAAATACATTTATTAATTAGAATAATATAATTTTCATTTGTTTTTTTTTAAATTGAATTTAATATTTTCAAGTTTTTCGTAATTTCTTAAACTTATATATAGTTCTATCTATATTATTACTCAATTTTCATTTGTTATTGTCAAAAAATATTAAAAATTATTATATAAACTGGGCATTCACGCGCATACAGTCTAGTGGTAGATATTATAAAACACAGTGAAAAGCAAGTCCTTGTCAAGTTCGAAAAGTCCTTGTACGAAATTACAGAATCTATTTTGTAATTTTTCAAAAAATCTATTGGATTTGGATATCATCAAAACCAATTGGATTGACCAACTCGAACCAGCAAAACTCGGTTGCATACCGACCGGTTCGAGTGATTCTGATGTCCACCGATCCAATTACAATTATAATGACTGAATTGGATCGGAGTCTGGTTCACCGGTTTCTAAATTCGAATTTTGTAACTATGCATTTAAGGCTGCGAGGGTGATATAGTAATTATAGATATTTAGGGGCGTTAGGTCAAAGGCGGTAAGAAATTAGGAGGAACGTGAAATAGAATTTCCTTTGGCAGTTTTTGCCGCCGTAGATTTATCAAAGGAACTGCCATACAACAACGCGCTTTAATGTTTGGAATTGACAGAACTAAGTCACTGTTTGTTTCGAATTAAAATCAGATTTTAATTTAAGTTAAAGTCAAACAATTAATATTAACCACATATTTAATGTACTCCACAGCTTTTCAACCACATATTTCAAAAATTTATATCACAACCTACTGAAAATCTAATTTTAATTCCCACCAAACTCCTACTAAATACATAAAATAAATTCTTGTGCTGATAATATTTTATTATTAACTAGGTTTAAGCAACGTGCAATGCACGTTTGCTTAGTTTATATATAATTTTTTTGGTTAAGTGAAAAGCTCGAATTCACCATTCTCTTATTCCTTCTAATAAATGAAGTATCGACCGACAGTGCTTAGTTTATATATAATTTTTTTGGTTAAGTGAAAAGCTCGACTTCACCATTCTCTTATTCCTTCCAATAAATGAAGTATCGACCGACAGGTTAGAAGTAAACCACAAAACTACAAGTAACTACATTGTGACAGTTGTTTGTTGCAGCCCATGCGGTTCTCCAATCTCCTTGACCCTTCTAGAATAAGTATACTTAACTGGGCCTATCAGCAGCCTCTTTGAGTTGTGGCCAATGATGCACCTCCCAATAAGAATAGACCGACGATCGAAAGAGTAGTCTAGCCTCAATCTCATTGTCATTTTTGCCATTTGCTACAACAATATGTAACCACTCAATGCATAAATTCTCACAAACAAACATACATACATTTCTTTAGAAATATTAAACTTCGGCAGCCATTTTTTGTGGTGTACTGATAAAAACCTGAAGCACATTTATATTAATAGCAAAGCTTTCTCAGGAAACGCAAATTAGATATTTATTGAGCCAACCTCTGTAAAATGTCATTATCTGGCAGCTTAAAATCATCAAGATGAAATGTCTCTGGCAATGTGATGGAATGATATGGCACCTTTGACTCTTCAGGAAGTAAATCAACAGCAGCAGAGAGAAATGTTTGCTTGACCTTGAGCAAAGCTTCGCTGCAATCATCGAAGAGGTAGTTCACCTTTCTAGAATATATCCTCACCACACCAAGCAAAAGATGGCTAGACAGCCGAAGCGCAATTGGAACATCGGGA
>CAIGRT010112157.1:0-13668 GCA_903798405.1 Fraxinus platypoda | reverse complement strand
TTTAAAACATCGTTATCTAATACATCAACAAAGTTACAACCAACTTAACCTAAAATTTCACGAAAATTGTTACGAGCATTCAATTGTCTGAATTACTACTCCGACTCTGAGAAAATTTTCATGACAATCTTCAGGAATGTTTTATATTTGGTGATACTCTCTAAAATGAGGGAAATCCTAATTAATTTATTTAGATTTCCTAAAATAAAATGATTGGAAATCACGTATCCTTTTAATTGCCAATTAATGGTAATAATTAATATGTTACAATTTGCCTGACATTTTCCCTTCAAGAAACACAAGGCTAGACAGTGGAGGATTCAAAAATCAATTTCACACCTAAAAGTCTGAAATAATTCGTTATTTTCCATAAGTTTATTGGCTTTTCCTATTTGTACCGACTAGCTACTATCATTGTGTAAAGTCGTTCTGAACCTGCTCAAAGCCACATTGCTTCCATTGCCGACGATGCCATCTGTCCCAAAGGCAGAAAAGGATAATCTACCACTGCCCAAAATCTCAACTATTCGTTTTCTTTCGTGTCCTCCATCTTAGTTCTGCACTAGTTGTTTGGATTTCTTCACAGTTTTACAGATAATTGAAGTGCTCGCTTCTGTATTTGTGAGATGATTATGGGAGGCTACTTATTGATCTACTGTTAAGGTTATTCCATCCCTTCTTTCCTTCTCTGTAAGTTTTATATATTTATTGATGGTTTGTTGCTCTATATAAACACTTCTCCTAATCTCCACAGTATTGAATCTTCCCTTATTTTTTCTTAAGTATTTAAGCTTTAAAGAAGAAAATATATTACAGATGTAGGAAATAAATGGCCTAAAATCTAGGATTTCTCAAGGCAAAGGGATAGAGGAGTATCAATTCAAACAATGGAAAATGATTGTAGAATTACAGGTTAGCTGCAAAGCAAAAGATATTCTGCCTGCAATTTGATGGAGGTGGTGAGAGTAAAGGAAATGATGGAACTGATAGGATGATAGTGGCCATTTTTTAGGACAGAAAATGTTGTTAAGAGCAAGCTCCGGCTAGTGTAGATATTCTGCATGGACAGTAAAAAGTGTTTCATTGGGTATTTATAGCTGAAAGAATATGAGAATTTGGAGTTGGATGAGATGCAGTTGGCCGAAATATTGATTTTAATTTTTTAATTATATAAATTCATAAAGTAAAAAAGTTTGAAAAAATATGTGAAGTGAACAAACCATTATTTTTTCATTCCTAGAATGCCTAGGCCAAAGAACATTTTAGTGATTGTAAAAAGTCTGTCCTTGTTCCTGTTAAGAAATTTGGACAGGGACAAGATCGAAACAGGATCCTCGCCCGGACATTATTTTTATTCTATGTTTTAAACTTAAAGTCATTTTGAAAAATAAATAAATATATAAACAGGACATAGAGTGAGATTAATTATTTAATTCTAGAATCAATCTACATAGAGTGAGATTAATTATTTAATTCTAGAATCAAAGATTGATTCTAGAATTTAAGGGTTCATTCGTGTTATCCAAAAGAGTAATGTTATTCAGGAGTAGACAATGAGCTTTAATTAATAAGTTAGTGGGATTTAAGCGTTTGTTGGTAGCTTTTTAAGTTTACCGTCAAATCCCAAGATTCAATCCTGGATAAGCAGTGGAAACTACCAAATTGGAGTGCGGTAGGCACAAGTAAATACGTAGAGATCGAAAAGAACACCAATGATACTTTGTTGGACCAATGCTAACACTAAGAAACAAATGTTATGAGAGTAAATGGGATTAGATAAACTAGTAGTTCTAGCCATAAACGATGAGTACTAGGCGCTATGCATATTACAAGATGGGCCATGTTTGTACATGCATCACTGGGCCTATCGTAAGATGAGTAATGCAATTCAAAGATTGATTCTAGAATTTAAGGGTTCAATCATGTTATCCAAAAGAGTAATGTTATTCATGAGTAGACACTGACCTTTAATTAATAAGGTAGTGGGATTTAAGCGTTTGTTGGTATCTTTTTAAGTTTACCGTCAAATCCTAAGGCTCAATCCTGAATAAACAGTGAAAACTACCAAATTGGAATACGGTAGGCCCAAGTAAATGCGTAGAGATCGAAAAGAACACCAATGGCACTTTGTTGGACCAATGCTAACACTAAGAAACAAAAGTTGGGAGAGTAAATGAGATTAGATAACCTAGTAGTTCTAGCCGTAAACGATGAGTACTAGGCGCTATGCATATTACAAGATGGGCCATGTTTGTACATGCATCACTGGGCCTAACAAGAGCTACCTTTCATGCATGTTGGGCCGAGGTTTAGGTGATGAAAATTTTCATGGTTTCGTATGTTTCTCAAGCCCAGTTCATGCTATAATGGTTCACCCTATTTAATGATTTTGTATTAAAAATTTTAAAAACTAACCTAACAAAATAAAATTTGTTTTTTAAATGTTTACTTTGAAAAACATGTTTCGAATTTTTTTGGAAAATCAGGCTTGGGCTCTCAACCTTTCACATGGTGGTGTGAGTATTGTTACTTAACATTCAAAAATGAATTTTTGGATCCCTACAAGTACATAATCATTTACATAATACATTACATAATTGACATGTGACGCACATCCATCGATAGTCTACAATNATCCATTATGTACAATAATTATGTACATATAGATTTATCCTTTAAACTAATGGCTTTGAGGTCCTTACATAACCAAAACCATCAATGTGAATGATAAAATTTCATGCGACTTTCACATTACTTAAGCTAGATGGCAAATCTACCAAACCACCTAATATTTTCTTCCAATTCAACTGAAAATCACATGCAATTTTAACGTCTGCATTTATTTCAGTCATATGAAGACCGAAATGTTGATTGTAAGACCTGTAAGCCAAATCCATCAAATGCAGTTTTACCTCTATATACAGATTAATAATATTGAAATTTAGAAATATTATTATATAATTATTAAGTCATAAAAAAATTAACTTATCCCAATAATTTAAATTAGAATTGAGAAATTTTATTATATAATAGAGGCTATTTATTATCGAATATTTAATTTAGAAAATCAAAGGAAATACTGGGAGATGGCCAAAAATACCTAAACTGTAGCTTTGAAAACTCCACCAATGGACTTCCAGAAATATTTGACAAATTAGTGGGTGCCTAAATAATCTTATATTTTCTTCATTAATTAGTTAGAACATAGACCAATTAGGCCTAAACATTAAACAACCTTATCTTACGGTCGTGTAGAAAAGGGAAATTCTCCTTTGTATGCGCCAATTCAATCGACTTTTCAGAATTAATTAGGGAAAATACGTACCTAAATTAATACCTAATATATTCAAAAGTCAACGTGGGATTTTGTGTAAGGTCAAATTATGATGATAATTCGATTATAAATATGCTGGTTTACTATTGTCTTAACCTCAAAAATTACTATTAGCATCAGGAGAGAGAGTTTGTCGAGTTTAATGTGATCGTATCTTCTCCACGGTAATCCCTTTTTTATGTTACTTTTCTATTATTCGATACTAATTTGCATCATTCCCATGCTAGTGAAAACATTACAAGTTTTCTATGAGCGTCACTCATACATGATTGATGTCCGTGACAATAATATGCTCATTTTAATCGGTCTCGATATGCTGTAACGTGGCAGATTAATGTATTCAAGAGCTCCAGCCATTAATTTCTAGTGTCTTATAGTGAGATTATATTATGTGATTTTGATAATGTTATATTACTTTCTTGTTTCGTTTCATCGTGAGCAAAAAAATAGCATAAGCGGAACTCAATATTCAACCAACTTATGATCCATTTATTTAATCAGCTTTCTCAGTGTCAAATTTACAAAAGCTGTGTATCTAGGGAAAAAAAAAAATTCAAAAACAAACAAATCTTACTTTAAAAGAACCAACCACTTATTAAAGTTATGAAAAAATAAAACATTTGTTACAATTTACAATAAATTAAATTCAGCCCAATTACAAATTAGTTGCTGGACCGCACACGTCCTCACTCCAAACCTAATTCGAAGCATAATTTTTATTGTTGTTGAGCTAGCTAGGACTCATTGTATCATATTTACAAATATAATTGGGAGACAAATCAATCTACATAAGAGACCTTAAAGTTGTACACGTTCACAGCAAATGCTCCATCATTTCCCTCAAGAAGTTAGTTATAACACTACAGTAATATATATAGCTGCTCATACAAACTTCTTCTTCTTCAAGGTATTTCTCAATCTTGCATGCTGTCTTCTTTATGTTATTACATCTGTTCATGATTCTGTATGAGCTGATATGATGTAATTAGCGTACAGATATTCTCCTCGAACGTTAATCTTTTTGATTCAATTTGTTTTATAATCTGAGACATGACTCTCCTGCTATATTGTTGGTTAGCAGATTCTTTAGTTGTTGCGAATATGGAGAGGACACAAAGGTTTTTGGTTTTAGGATGTCTTGCAATCGCTCTTTCATTGTTCTTGCATGTTGATTCTGCTGCCAACACCTCTAACAGGTTTGCTTATTACGAAACAATCTCTTGCTTCGTGTTTTTTTTTTTTTCAGTTAATTTTGATGCATGGCATCATATTTATGAAAATAATTGCAGATTCACAGCCATTTTTTTTAAAGTAGTATTCCTGCATGTATAAAACCAGAAAAACATATAGGGCTTGTTTGAGCCCTACCTTTTTTTTTTTTTTTCAAAAAATCTATTTTGCAATAGTGTTATGGTTTAAAAATAAGGAAAAAATTTGAATTTGCGTGTATTATTTTTTTATTGAAGAATGTGTGGCTGAAATATGGTCAAATAACTGCTCAAAAATTCGTTTCGATGGAAAAATGTAGCTCAAACAAGGACATAGAGTATTTAATAAAAAACATCTAAGTAATATTATAAGTTATTTGCAAAGTCATCAAGTACTGCATTAACAGTTCTAGGCAGTTGGATATTAGGCATCCAACTACTCTTCAATACCCATTTTCTTGCCCTATTGGATTTGTTGCCAACTCCACAAATTCAACTGACATCATTTACTGTTGAACAACATATGGCATTTAGGAAATTAAGAGAGTAAAAACTTTATGTTAGACAGCCTATTATTCTACTAGATAGGTTACAGTTTTTCTTATTAATTTGTCAACTGCTTACGTAAAGTATTGAATAATCACATTTGCAGATGGATTCCAAAGAAAGGTGAACAGATGTCATCTTCTCCACTCAAACTGTATAAACGGAGTGATCGTGTAAGCCTAAATTTCCCAAATAACTTTTATATATGTTTCCTAATAGTGAAAAAGAAATTTAAAATTTTATCTATTGTAATGTCATTTATAATGTAGCAAACACGCACTCTATATGTTTCTTTTTCGTCTTTCAGAGGTGCTTTACATAGTTATCGAAAGGGAAAAAGAAAAGAAGAAAAAGACGGGCATAAATTTTTTTTGTTTAATTTCATAAATCCCATGAACTATACTTGACACTTACTTGAATCCAAATTGATTAAAGGTATTTTATGCAGGTGATATTGGACAATGGCATTGTTAAACTCACATTATTGTCTCCAAGCGGTTACATCGTAGGAATACAATACGAAAATACTGAGAATGTACTAGAGAATCATTTTAAAGAATCGAGTAGAGGGTGAGTTGCTTCGAAACTAGTACGAAATAATTGTAAACTTAGAAAAACAAATATTCATTGCTATATATTCATCAAGAATTACCGAACAATTGTTATAATCCTCTTTTACTAATATTAACTCAAGTGCTTTACATGGATTTGTATATCTAGGTATTGGGACATTGTATGGAGTAGGCCACATGAGAGCAAAAGTTATTTCGACACGTAAGTTCGAAGAAATCTGGACATTTTGGAATTCTAAGTTCATTACATGTACACTGTATTTATGTATGTAATAGAACATGCTACAGGAAATATATTCATTTTGTCTACCCATCAATAAAAATTATGCAGGATTCAAGGGACAAGTTTCAAAGTTATAGAAGAAACGGAAGATATGATAGAACTTTCGTTCAAGACAACTTGGAATTCTTCTCGTAGTTACTCTATTCCCTTGAATATCGATAAAAGGTAGCTTTTAATTTATTAATAAAGATATCATATATATTTGAAAACTCGATAGAGTACCTTGCCTACTAATAAAATATTTTGCAGGTATATAATGTTGCGCGGTGTTTCTGGTTTCTATTCTTATGCAACAATGGAACATTTGAAGGGATGGCCTGATCTAAACATTGATGAAGCAAGGATTACTTTCAAGCTTCGCCAAGACCTGTAAGATTCGAGAATTAGTAACTTTACAATGCGTTACAAGCTCAGTAATTGGTGAAGAAAACTCATATATAATTTAATTGTATTGTATATGTAGGTTCCATTATATGGCTGTATCAGACAACATACAAACACCCATGCCAACAGACTATGATCGTATAGGAGGTCGAGTGCTTGACTATAGAGAAGCCGTTTTGTTGACAAAGCCTAGCAATCCATCCCTCGAAGGCAAGGTAGGTGTCTAACCATTGCTTACATGTCATAAAGTTGGTGGTGTTGTGCCCCAGTATCTATCTCCCTTTTTTTCCCGTTAAATGATACATCAAGCGAGTGACAATAAGAAGATAATATGCATATCTACACTCATCAAATTTAAATATTTACATATAGTGAAATTTATTGATTAGGTCGATGACAAGTATCAGTACTCATACGACAACAAGGAAAGTTTGGTGCACGGGTGGATTAGCTCTCGTCCACACGTAGGGTTTTGGGTGATAACTCCAAGTAATGAATTTCGTGCTGGTGGTCCAATCAAAAATGACCTTACATCTCATGTTGGCCCAACCTCTTTAGCAGTAAGTAGTTCTTGTTTTGTATAAATCACTTTCTCACTTGTAAATTTGAAAATCTTGCATAATTCATCTTCTTCTGTAGAAAATACAGATTCTCATCAATAATTTTAGTCTCACACTTTCTCATTCACTAATTCCTTTTCAACTATCCATGTTCAGATATTTTTCAGCGGTCATTATGCTGGTTCTGATTTCGGGATTAGATTACGAAATGGAGAGCCGTGGAAAAAGGTGTTTGGCCCAATTTTTATATATCTCAACTCAGGATTTTGGGAAGATGCTAAAAAACAGGTAATCTCTCGCAACAAAACATTATTATTTTCATTTATATTTACCAACCTAACTCACATTTGTAAATCCTCACTCCATCAGATGCAAAAAGAAACCCAAAAGTGGCCATATGACTTTCCACGTTCAGAAGATTTCCCTCATGCCAATCAAAGGGGTACCATTAGCGGTCGATTATTAGTCCGTGACATGTACCTTAATCCACATTTCATGCCTGCAAAATCAGCATATGTGGGGTTAGCTCCACCGGGAGATGTCGGATCTTGGCAAACAGACACTAAGGTTACATTTAAATCTATTTCTATAACTATTTCCAAAATAGCAATATTAGGTAAGATTATGTTTTTCATACACGATATTAATTATTTTATTGTTAATATTATTATTAGGGTTATCAATTTTGGAGTCAAACCGATGAAAATGGGTACTTCACAATAAAAGCCGTTAGAGGAGGCAAATATAGCTTGAATGCTTGGGTCCCAGGAGTGATGGGAAACTATAAATATGAAACTGATATTGTCGTCAAACCAGGTTTTATTCTCAATACTTATATGATTTATATATAATTCTTTACATGCGATTTGTAAAAATAACAAACATATATCACTAAAAACACGATTTTTGGTACAGGAAGCCAAATTCAACTAGGCAATCTTGTATATAATCCTCCAAGAAATGGTCCGACCCTATGGGAAATTGGAATCCCTGATCGTACTGCTACTGAGTTTTATGTGCCTGATCCAGCGCCTCAGTTCAGGAACCATTTATTTATCAACCGCACAGAGAAGTAACCTCTCTATTAAATGAACACCATTGTTGTTTGATTTTTTTTCAATAATTTCTTAAAAGATGACTAATAACCATCTTCTTTACACTCAGGTATAGACAGTACGGTTTGTGGAATCGATATACAGATTTGTACCCTGATAAAGATCTAGTTTACACAGTAGGCACCAGTGATTATAGAAAAGATTGGTTCTTTGCCCATGTCAATAGGTATTTAGCATATTCTTCGATGATCATTTTGTTTATAGGTTAGATATTCTTGGAAATTAATTCTTAATTATAAGTTTGCATTTTCAGGAGAATGAATAATGGTCACAAGTTTGAAGCAACGACATGGCAAGTTTTGTTTGATTTAAAATATGTGAGGAGGAGAGGAACCTATACGCTCCAGATAGCTCTAGCTTCTGCCAGTTATGCTGAAATACAAGTATGGTTGCTTAAAATTTTGATTTCGTTAGATGAAAAATGGTTAATTACATAGTTCATGTTTTCTTACAGGTTCGGATCAATAATCCAAACGCAACGCACCCTCACTTCACTACGAGGTTGATAGGTAGGGATAACGCAATTGCAAGACATGGAATTCATGGATTATACTCGTTGTATTCCGTCAATGTATCAGGATCTCAACTCGTGCATGGAAGAAATACAATATATCTAAAGCAATCAAGAGGCGGAAATCCTTTCTACGGTGTTATGTACGACTACATTCGCTTTGAAGGGCCACCAAAAGCCAATAACTAGATTCAATTATTTAAGTATACATGTTATTACAATTTTTTGATAGCGCTAGGAAATAGGTGAAAATCACGTGTTAGCTCTGCAATTTCAAATTAATTGGAAGAGCCGCAATTTTGATTCATGCATAGAACATTTTTTTTTTTCATTTTATGATAGTGTAATTTATTCTTTTAGAGTGTTCTAACTTTCAAAAATCTCCAGAAATTTTTCTATCAATTTTTATCTCAAAATTTTCGCTTGCACGGTTATCAAACACATGTATCCCTTAATTGAATTAGTTTTATTCAAATAAAGATAATTATACATACAAAAAATTTGTAGCATGATGCGAGTATCCAAGCTGCATATTAATTGGACTAGCAATCTGCCGCCTGACTTGATGCGTCCAGATTCGTTCAAAACTCAAACTTTAATTGTTGCTGACATTTCCACTACGTCTAACAAAACTAACTATTTTTTATTGTCATGTAGTAAATTGTAAATATCTTTTGATAAGAAACTATACAAAACTAAAAAATTCTTATATTGGCACGTGTAAAATAATAATAATAATAATAATAATAATAATAATAATAATAATAATAATAATAATAATACTTGACTGATCAAATAAAAAGGGTAAATTTCATTTGGAGTGTACAACTTTTATTTATTAAGTGGGTATTCATATTCTCAACCTTTTAAGTGGGATTCCCATCGGACACAAATAGTGTGTTTGATAGTTAAAAAGTTAGGGTCCATTTGATTGTAAGGATGTAATTTGAGTGGAAAGAAAATGAATTTCAGGAAATTAAATTGTCCAGAATTCATTTTACTGGGAATTGTCAATTAATTGTGTTCGATATGTATAATTTTCCACCTGAAAATATTGAAATTTTGGATCTTTTGCTGTTCGTTTGACTTTGTTTTTCATGAAAATTGTCCATTAAAAGGAAAAAAAAAACATTTACAATTGGGAATAAAATTTGTTTCCATTGCCACAAAAAAAAAACAAAAAAAAAAGCAGCTGGAAAACTATTTCTCACCAAAACCATGGGAAAATTAATATTGACATTACTAATTATTTCTTATCCATTTTTAGAAATACTCAATGAATCATCAGTCTAACGAGTAATCCATTGATTTAATAATTCGATATCAGTCAGATAACCATGCAAAGGAATTCAAAGATTATAACAGCAGGATTCGGCTCTATCTAGATAATTTGAATCAAAATTTTCCTGCTCTAGGTATAAAATCCAAAATCCAAGGTTGAATTCTCAGCTTCTGCTGACATAAGTAGGTTTCAATTGCATACTCAAATATGTCTAGTACTGAGAACTTGACTATTAAAAATTTTATTATCTTGATGATGCATCCATTTTGGTATTTCTTTTTCATATTTCTGGTTAGTTTTTTCAAACAGAATCGTAATCAAATAGGTAAGACTCTGAAATTGACAGAAGAATGCAAGACAAGCTTCAACACTTGGATGGTATCGGCGAAAGAAGTCAATCCGCCATTTAATACTCTCCCTCGTCATAATCAACCACTTAGTGTCTCTTTGTAGCTTCATTTTCCCTATAAATTGAACAGGTTTTAGAATTTCCACTGCATTCTCAAAGTCTTTCCTGTTATACGAGTGAGTGAATTCTGAAAAATGAAGTCTAAAGTTTTTATAATCCTTGGTCTTGTTCTTCTTGTTTGTTCAGCTTTTGCAGAGGAAGCTACTTCCCAAGACGACTCTCAAAAGGGTTAGTATAAATGGAAGTAAATTTTCAACATTCTAGCGATTTATGGTTCCTTTAATATGCAGTTCCGTGTATCAAACGTATACCATAATATATTTGTACATAGTAAGTAAGACGTGATATGGAATATTCTAAACTAATCATTTTCCTTTCTGTCTGCACGCATGCAGCAATTTTAGTGAAAACGCTATATTAAGCCATCTAATAGTAAAATTTTAAAAATGTTAGTGACCATTATGTATGATCAAATGTTTGTTTATAGATGCTAAAGTTCCTTGTTGTTTTACCGTTAATATGTCCAGTTGAAGAACCGAAGCAAACCAACCAAGGTGGTGGTGGTTACTGCAGGAACCGGTGGTGCTGCGGTGGCTGGGGCCGCTATGGCTGTAATAGATATTGTTGTCGCTACGGTGAGACTTGTACCAAGAAAAGAAATACATAAATCTCAAAATATATTTTGCAAGAATTTTAGTTATCAGGTTTTTAAGTTAAAAAGTTTGTTAAGCTAAGTAACAATAGTTATAATTTCAAATGTAGAAAATGAAGTTGAGGCAGCAGAGGACACAAATGGACCAAAGCAACCCGACCAGGGAGGCGGTGGCTACTGTAGGAATCGGTGGTGCTGCGGTGGATGGGGCCGCAATGGCTGTAATAGATACTGTTGTCGAAATGGTGAGATTTCGATTATATGGGTACATTTTATGGGTGTCTATTGATTTTCAGCTTAATTCTGATTCTCTGAAACTATATACACCTAACATAAGAGGTATGTTCATGCAGCAAATGAAGCTGACCCAGCAGATAATGTAAAGGAAAACAATGTCCAAGATGGTGGTTCTGGCGGCGGTGGCTATGGTGGTGGATACGGAGGCGGTGGTGGAGGTGGACACGGAGGCGGTGGTGGTGGATATGGTGGCGGTGGTGGACATGGTGGGGGCCATGGCGGTGGTGGTGGACACGGAGGAGGTTGCAAATATGGTTGCTGTGGCGGAGGATATGGCGGCAAAGGAGGTGGTTGCAAATGCTGCCTTAATGCCGAAGAAGCTAAAGCCTACGTGGAAAATAAAACCAAAGCAGATACCAAGAACTAGAGTTTCTACTTTGTTTTGAGAGAATAAAATGCCATGTAATAATGTACTATGCTAAAAAATAAATTCCATGGTTGTGACAAGTATAATATAATAAAATACAGCTGGTCTTTCTTAAAAAAGACCACATATTCCATATTATGTGTGATTTTCTCATGCAATTACTGGTACTAAACTAATTTCTAATTGCTAAATTTATTTCAATGATAATGTGCACATTATTAGTAGTCGTTCTTAAGGTGGACAAGGGTCGTTTCACCAAGAAGAATCTTATGAAATCACATAGTTGAGACTTAAGAGTGAGACTTGAAAGTGCTGACAAATTTATTTCTAATTGTTATAACTTTGTTACACTTACACACCTTGGTACACAACTCTCTCACATGTGTATGAGTCTCACAATGTGGACCCCATTGTAGACCCCACACCGTTGATCATGTGCTATTCAATCATTCATTGTCTCCTTGCATCACTATCTAACGCGTCATAGTTATAATGTCGGTTAGTCTGTGTTTAATGAGTTATTGTTGGAGTGATGATACGTGTGATCGTTTTTTTGGCCAATCTCATTCTCATTTTTTGCACCTATGGGGGCCTCTTTCAGTGAAGTTGTTAGTTATTCTGCGAAAAACACAATCAATAGTTGACTTTTGGAGAGATGTTGCAGGTCTCAAAATGAACATTCCCAATTTACCCTTCAACTAAACGGTGGGAGGTTATTTTAAAATTAAGGAATAGGAGGGTTATTTCTGAAAATTGATTTTAGAAAATGAGGATGGTTTGGACATTTTGGATTTCAACGTTTCTGAAAGATTTTGACTGTCTCACAAATTGTGCACTTTGTAATTTTTTAATATCTAATTTATTGTTGAAAAATGATTGTAATACGATTCAAACGGGGGTATGTAAATTGTGTTGCTTTCACAACACACCGGTTTCTCTGCTTTTAGTATGCCCCTTCATGTCATGCATGCCATGGCTTTGACCTTATCTTTTGGTCTTGAGTAGTTAATGTGCTCCTCTTTTCTCGATCATTCATTGTGTAGAGAACAATGCTATGTGTACAAATATATTTGCTTGATAGAATTGCATGTTGTGAAATGGCAACATTTTATTGGAGTTTGGCCAAAAAAATAATTTTAAAATATTCAATCAGGGCATGTCATCTCAGCCCGCCCTTGTACAGCGCCCTAGCAAAGTCCCCTATACAAGGGGCTTAATCCTTGTGCAAAACCTATGCCTTCGTTTTTCGATTTCCAATATGTCTAATGCATGTTTTTGAATATCCATAAAATTGGACTTTCCGTATTTGTGTGTTCTGGCCTCTACCCATTTAACATGAAAAGGATAATTGTCAATGGTCACTGAAGTTTTTGATAATTATGTCCATGTTTGAGCCCCATTTTTTGAAGAAAATGCATTCTTGAATAGTGTTTTGACATCATTTCATCCACACGTCTTCAATAAAATAATATTATATACAAATTCAAAAATTTTCCTTATTTTTTAATTCAAAATGCATTTTTCATCAATATACAATTCAAAATGCATTTTTCTAACAAAAATGGGCTCAAACAAGCCATATATTAATGGTCATTGTTGACCTTGAATATGACCCAAACACATGGCCAATAGAATACGTTTACGTAAGCTCCTTCATACACGTAGTAACACACCGTTAGTCGCTCGTGGCCTTTTCCGATGGAGGTGGAAGTGGCCACAAGCACTCCAACGGTCAAATTGGTGAGTTGATAGACCGGAGCTAGAACGTCCAGTGGTGGTGTTCACCGGAACGTGATTTTTTGGTGGTGATATGTTTAGGGACGGATAATGTAAAAAGCTTGTGCTCATCTTTCTTTCTAGGGACCAATCCCTTCTATAGTGCAAGTGTGCGTATTTATAACGAAAGGGTATACGAGAAGAACCATTTGATGTAGAGCTTGTGGCTTTGAATCTAGGGCGGATCATTCTCCCGTAGGCGTCAATCCATAGGTAAGCGGTTCATTTAATAAAACTTTCGGATATTTAATAAATGGATCCGTCGAGTCCAAATATAATTATGGAACCGTTCGGGTTCGGTTCTATTCGATTCGGTTCGGTTCCATACCATAATTAAATTTTTTAACATTTACAGCAACACTACATAAATAC
>CAIGRT010112142.1:0-11977 GCA_903798405.1 Fraxinus platypoda | reverse complement strand
GGCGATGATGATGAACAGTTCTTCCATGTGCAAATTCTCAACCGAGAGAGTGTGTTATGAGAACCAAGGTGACGAATGTGGGCTTTGTGGTTCTCCTAGTCCATTGGGCTGACCCGGTTTGTGCTACTTTGATTTTAGCCTTTGGATAAATTGGGCGGTTGGGATTAATCTTGGATGAGATATTTTCTAGGGCTTGGCTTATTTTGGTTTAAAACAGGTCCCTTATTCCCTTCTACGCTCTCTTCTTCTGGTCTGACTCTTTGGTTCTCTCTCACTGCCAGTTTTCTTCCTTTTCAACCGGAGTTCCCTAAACCAATCCTTGAGCCTTTAAAGGGGAAATATCGGTGCATCACTTAGACATGAAATAGGGTTGAGCGTGGGTGGTTCTCGTGGGCTGGAAGGAGGTTTGGTGGCTGCTNGGGGCTGTTCCTGAGCCTATTTTCAGCCGAAAATAGTCAGCCATTGGAGAAGGAAAGAAGCACGGTGTCAGGGAAGTTTCTGTCCATTTTATGTTCTACTTCTCAGTTGTTATAGTCTCTGTTTTCTGTTCAGTATTGTACATTTTATTGTATGCTAACTTCAGTTCCTAGGGTTTATGCATATTCTGTTAATGCTATGGGAAAAGTTTGATTGCCATTGGTATAGTCTGATTACCATATTGTTAATGCCAATTTCTGAGACTGATTATTGAACTGTCATTGATAGCTTGAGCTGTTAGAACTATGACATTGGTTTAATGAACTTAGAACTATATTTAGCTGTGTATTGATGTCCACATTAGGCTGTTTATTCCCAACACCATTATCAATGAGTAAGCATCTGTAATGACCATTATACCTCTTATTGCATTTCCCCATACACTACCCAATTTATTTCGGTACGTGATCATAAGGAAGGGACATATCGGTCATTACAACGACAATTGATTACTGAGTTTAGGTTAGAAGTCAATATTTTTATCATTGATATGTCAACACAATCTAAATTATTTTATAATGGACCCACACTTCGGTACCAAAGAATCCATTTTTTGCTAAAAACCAGCACAAGACTACTAACAATAAATTTTAACATTTTCACACGTAACACGTGTTATATTACTTTTTCACGAAACCAACAACCAAAATGTACTTTGAAATCCTTCATTGAAATACAATTGTAGTCAATCGAACCAAACTATTATTTCAAATTTATAAGTTGAATAATTATTATTGATCTCCAATATTAAACGACTCTTATAAGTAAGGACATACTTTTCTACCTTGTCGTTAATGGTAGAAAACAGGATTACGGCTTATCTCCAACATTCAATACATCACATGCACTTTAAAGTCCAAGTTCTATGGGGGTAAGCATTAAGTGACCACGACTGATGGTGATATCCAGCAGTCAAGTTGGACTGCTAGTAAGAAAATCTGATTATTGTAAACCCTAGAGATTCGTTTTGTGGTCTAACTTTGATTTACTCGTTTGATTTATTCGAGACTGATTTAAAATAGAAAAAATAGACACATTTGATTCCCTACTCTCTCCATTCTAAAATCTGAAACAAATTCATGGCTGTTATGGTTGTAGCAACAAGTGAAGGGGGGCAATACAATGGCAAGATTACATGGTTTGTGTTGCTATCTTCTCTTGTTGCTGCAACCGGGGGGATAATCTTCGGCTATGATATCGGAATTTCAGGTGGAGTGACCTCAATGGAACCATTTCTCAAGAAATTCTTTCCAGAAGTGTACCATAAGATGAAGGAAGAAAGCAACATTAGCAACTACTGCAAATTTGATAGCCAATTGCTGACATCTTTCACCTCATCACTCTATGTAGCTGGCCTTGTTGCTTGTTTCTTTGCTTCGACAGTAACTAAGGTCTTTGGGCGCAAGCCGTCAATCCTCATAGGTGGTGCTGCATTTCTAACCGGTGCTGCCCTTGGCGGTGCTGCTAGTAATGTATACATGTTAATATTTGGTCGAGTTCTGCTTGGAATTGGTGTTGGTTTTGCTAACCAGGTGTGTACTCTTTTGTCAAGATCTGCCACTATTGGTTCCATGAATTTCTATCCTGCACAAGAAAATGAAATAAGTTACTTATTAGAAGTTACAAAATGGTATTACCTACACGCTGGATGCTAACAGAAAAATAAGTAAATAATAAGAAATATGAGTAAAATCTGAATTTTTCCAGTTTGATCATAGCTAACATATTGCAGTTATTCTGATGCTTGCAGTCAGTCCCCTTGTACCTTTCAGAAATAGCACCAGCAAGGTATAGAGGAGCTTTTAACATGAGTTTCCAACTCTGTGTTGGCATTGGTGTTTTCTCGGCCAACCTCTTAAACTATGGAACTGCAAAGATCAAAGGAGGCTGGGGATGGCGAATTTCCCTGGCGATGGCTGGGGTCCCAGCTTTAGTTCTAACTGTAGGGTCATTATTCCTTCCCGAGACGCCCAACAGCTTAATTCATCGTGGCAATGGTCATGAAAAAGCCAAGCGGATTCTGCAACGAGTACGAGGCACAGATGATGTCCAAGAAGAACTCGATGATATGATAGAAGCAAGCAATAAAGCAAAAGCCATCAAACACCCATTCAAAAACATCATACAAAGAAAATATAGGCCTCAACTCATAATGTCCATAGCAATACCATTCTTCGTGCAAGTGACGGGTATTAATGTGATCTCCTTCTATGCACCAGTACTCTTCCGAACAATTGGTTTGGGTGAAAGTGCATCACTCATGTCTGCAGTGGTAACTGGACTAGTTGGTACAAGCACAACGTTCTTATCATTGCTGTTGGTCGACAAATTTGGTAGAAGACTTCTATTTTTCGTAGGTGGAATTCTAATGTTTATTCCGCAAATGGTGATTGGAGGTATAATGGGAGCTAAGTTAGGGGATGAAGGTGGATTAAGCAAAGGATATGGCATTTTGATTCTGATTTTGATCTGCATATATGTTGCTGGCTTTAGTTTGTCATGGGGTCCATTGGGATGGGTCGTAACGGGTGAAATTTTCCCACTGGAAATACGGTCAGCTGCGCAGAGCATCAATGTAGCTATTAATTTTCTCTTCACTTTCCTCGTTGCTCAAGTTTTCCTAACTATGCTCTGCCATTTGAAGTCTGGAATTTTCTTCTTCTGGGGAGGATGGGTGATAATAATGACCGGATTTGTTTATCTTTTTCTACCAGAAACTAAGAATATCCCTATCGAAAAAATGGATAAAATCTGGAGGGAGCATTATTTCTGGAAAAGAATTGTTTTGAGTAATCAAGACCATGAAGAGATCAAGATTGAAGGAGCGTGATTTTTATTATAGTATAAACTCACAGTTTCATATTCGTATACTCGTTATAATACAATAAGGACTTAAACTGTGAAGTCCCCCATTGTAAAACAGATAGATTTTATTGTTATCTGCTGTATCATTTCAAACATGAAGCTTCTATGCTGTCCATACAATGGAAAATAACTTTCTATGGCACATCATGAAGGATGCCGACAGGACGAGCCAAAGAAGCAGCATTCCACATGAGAATATAAGGACTAAGAACAAGTCCAATATTCCAACCAATTACCTCTAAAAATGGAATCTACTCCACCTTCAATTCTCTGCAACTTATTATGTTAGTGTTAGTCCTCAACCTAGAAAGCACAACCAACAAAAAACAGTGAGTTCCTCGAACAATGTAGAAGCCCAGAAATTTCATAGAGAAGTCCGTAAACAGTTATGTATATGTGAAGGAGCATCGATGAAAGAAGTTAGAAAGTGGAATTATACTATCAGAGTCATATTTCTGCTTTATTTTCAAAATAGCACAAGTTTTTTTCTCATCACATATTCATTTTCCAGATTACAGGTAGCAACATAATAGCACGATTATCAAAATGGAAAGACGCTATCATCATTTAACTTCAAGTTCTTCTGCCGCAATGATGACTTGCAGTTGCTGCATCAGAGCCTTTGGCAAAGATATTAACAATCAGTACAAGGCAATTTGACATCAGAGCAACCTCCTAAAGTATGTACAGAATTCCAAACTTAGGAGCTAGGGTAAGCTACCAGAGCTCTGTGGTTGATGTGAATCTGAAGTGAAAAGCGTCTGTCTTCTCCGAAACAGCTAGTCTGGGAAAAAGAAACAAATGTTTCAAAGAAAAATATGAGAGAATAAAGACAGAATAAATTTATCATATCCTAATTTGTAACATTTATAGAAGTTTGATTTGCAACATTAGCAATTGAATCAGTCTCACTTTTCTATAAAAAGAAATTTATTGAAATTGGATACCATTGTCCTATTAAGTGGCATAAATGTCATTAAAAAAATCACAAGGTACACTGATTTTCCCACTCAAATAAACAACGAAACGACTCTCACTTCTTAAATGACTGAAGACATGAATTTGCTCCTAGTGAGGGCAATTTCAGTCAAATGTCCATCGTCCTTGACAGAATATTACATAAAAGTCAGGAAAAAAATCACAAGGTACACATCAATGTGATTTTCCTGCTCAAATAATTTAACTACCTTATACCCTCAATTCTTAAATGATTGAAGACACAAATTTGCTCTTAGCGAGTACAATTTCAGTCAAATGTCCATTGTCCCTGGCAATCAGTTATATAAAGTATACAGTTCTGTACTATTTATCAACAGATTAATCTCTATGAGAATAACATGGCAAAATTGCCATTTCCTGCTTATAATGCGCACATTATATAAACTCCTTCCTCCTCCTTCTTCTTCTTGTGCAATTCGTTGTTGTTCAATCAGGTAATTCATCTAAACATTTTCTATTCTATTTCTATTGAAATAAATGTTTTAATGATTTTTTTTACCTCAAATTTTGTATATGATATTGTCCGGTTCATTTTTCAATTTCAGGTCTCCGTGTGATTTTTAACTTTTGCTGGTAAGTTCTTCTAATTTTTAGCTCTATTTCTGATAGTTGAGGTTTATTTTCAGCTTTTTATGAGTTTTGTGATAATCGGCAATCACTTAATTTTTCATTCATGATGCTGCATTATTTACTTGTGAAGCTGTACCTACTTCTGTCTCTTCCACTCCTCGAATTGCTGTAATTCCAGTCTGATCCTCTTACCTCTTCATGGCTTCCTCTGCCATTCCTCTCATGCGACCTTTCTCGATATCTGTCCCTCTCCGTCATAATCCCTATCACGATACCAGTCCCTCTCAGCTGATTCACTTCTACGTCTGCTGTCATATT
This sequence comes from Fraxinus platypoda, assembly GCA_903798405.1. Taxonomy (NCBI): domain Eukaryota; kingdom Viridiplantae; phylum Streptophyta; class Magnoliopsida; order Lamiales; family Oleaceae; genus Fraxinus; species Fraxinus platypoda. The sequence goes on along the minus strand of CAIGRT010112142.1, from coordinate 6,748 downwards.
CACTTTTTCTCTGCTTTCTCCGTTCTTCAGCTTCTTTCTTTCTTCTTCATTTTCCTTCTCCTTAGGTGCTAGTTAATTTTACCATATCAGTTACTAAATAATCAGAATACTGGTGGAATTTTATGCAACAATTTTACTTTCTCAATAAGCAATGAAAAACTACCTTGTATTCAGAAAGAAAGTCTGATAGACCCCAGGTTATTCATTCAAGTTTGTTAGTTGGTTAGCATTAAGGGTATAATAGGTAGTTGAGTCAATTGGGGAATATAAATAAATGGATGGGGGACCTGGATAGGATTCATTCATTCAGTCTGTAATTCAGAGTCAAGTAGGAGAGCTCCAGGCCTCTCGAATACCTTGGATGTGTTAAACCAGAAATCTTCCAATTTTGGTAAATAATATTCTCATTTCTCTGTTTTGGTTACAAAATACAGCTTCAGTACAATTATACACTTCATCCTGCAATCCTATAACAATTTGTAACCTATCATCAGAGTATAACAGTTCTCTGTTTGGGCGAGCAGGTCCTCCAAGCAGCTGCACAGCCATCAGTAGCCAGGATTTGCCATCTGCAACCTTCAGGAACCTTAATTTTCAGAAGCAAACCTTCAGACTCTGGAGAAATAAACAGCAGCAGTTTGGGGTTCTATCAAAGTCCCGGACCATGTTCTGCTTTACAGTAACATGAGACTGAGTTCTCTCTGCAGCATCATTTGCCACTAGAAATGAACCGCATATTTCTCATAAAGACATTTTTTTCTCCTGTGCAATCATCAATACTTTATCCTGCTGTGTTTGCTGAGTCAAGGCTGTCTTCTTAAAATCTTTTTAGTTTGTGAGAAGTGGTGTAGCTAGTCATTGTGTATGTAAGTACATAGTGCTTCGTCTCAATCAATCCGAAGGATGTTATCTCTTTTGTGTTACCACAGATAACTACTTGCAAGTTCAACTATAGTAAGCAGTAACCATCTATAGCGGTCTAAAGTAGTTAAGATTATCTTGACTAGTAAAGACGGTTAGTCAGCAAAGAAAGAAGATGGTTAAGGAAATTGCATAATTGATGCATCATATTTGAAAAAATAAAGATGTTCATTGAATTGCTAATCTTTGAAATAAATCTATCCATGCAGTGTCCATGCTTGAAGGATAAACCTTCCAAAAATTATTACATCGTTATCTTACTATCTATAGAAGAAACCTAAAGATACCATAATGAAGGAGATGTATAACTGCGAAAATCTCTTCCATAATTTAATTCAATAGTTCCCTTTTCCATGTCAAAGATTCCTGCGTCATTCCCACCTCCACCTGGTTCAAGGGAATAAAGCTCGAAATTATCATCCGTAAAGTAGATGCAATTAGCTTTGAAAGTTCCCTTACATTCTGACGAGGACAGTGATGTAGATACATTGTGGCCCAAGAACAAAGCTTGATCCCCCAAAGTATTCAATTCAACCAAACTATAGGCATATTTATTTCCCTCTCCACGACATTCTTCTAGCCTAAAAATAGAGAAACCAATCGTATAGTATCTGGACTTCACGTTGTTTTCATCATCACCTTCAAATAAGGTGCCTCCTCAAATACGAGAAACAAGCAAAAGATCTCCTGCTGATTCAACAAGATACTTTTGAATTGAATCACGCGTCTTAGTTGGAGCAGGAGCCACTACTATTGCTTTTGGGCCATTATCGTCGTCAAGGTCACAAACAACTACAACTCCATGACAATCAACAGCATAAAATTTACCACTATAGTAAACAATATCATCATAAGAACGGGAAGGGACCGTAATATTGGTCCAAACACCATCTCCTAGTCTTGCAAAAGCAAATATATCATTTTCTCCATAAATAGCAGCTACAATGCAATCTGGATTAGAATTAGGTGAACTTTTCTTCATTCCAGGATTTGAGGACATCACTATCTTTCTCACAAAGAAATAATAGTAATCCTGTGGTGGAAATTGGTCATTATAATCATACTGAACAGGGAAGGTCAGCATTGGTGGTAGGCAAATTTGCTGCCGAGAGAAGGGATGTAATAGATTGATTTGTAAATCGGTGCCAATTGTCATTAACCATCCATAACCTGCTCCAAAACACTTCCTACCAATAGCTTCCGGCAACCTCAGTTCATATGTTATTGAAGTTAATAAGCTTAGAAAGCGACGAACGGGCACATCTTGTTTCCTCCCTTGATCGTTGGTATCCATGGTTTCAGCAAGCATAAGCCGAGGATATGTAATAGGCAATGGAGGTTTTCTCTCTAGTATTAAAGTACTTGATTGCCATGATTTACAAACAGCACCAAAGAAAATAAAATCCTCCATGGAATGAGATAACCCAAAATGTCTAATGGCAGTTCAGCCCGACTGCCATGTCTGCAAAAGAAGTATGTACCCCTTCAAAAATTTAATTCCTAGAAGAGAGAGGATTTCTTTTGTTTTCTATATAAAGTTACGAATTACCTTATTCAGAGCTTGTTTGGTACAACTCAAAATCAAGTTAAAATTGAAAATATAGCTGTTATTGAGTCTCACTCGTCTAATAAAAATCAACCATAACGGCTAGTTTTTCAATTTTAATCCGATTTTAATCTATACCGAACACGCCCTTAATTAGGATTTCCTTTGTGCACTCATTTGACGAGGGATAAAATTATCTTAAAGAAAACATCGTCACCTGCCTTGAAATTTACTAAGGAGTATGGAGTTCGAGTCATTTCAAGAATTTCCTCGCTAACAATCTTAAGACAATAACTGAAAAGATTGGCAATAACTTCTCCTATATCATTATTGAGAGATTTCACAGTCGACTTTGTGAATTTAGAAAGGTTTGATGGTTGAACTTCAAAAGTTGGAAAAACAAACTGCAATTCCTTCTCACATGTGCTCACAACTCTTAAGGCTGAAGAAACAGAAGGACTAAAATTGAGCAAATAATGGAATACAAGGGTAAAAATGTCAAACTTGAAACGAACATATTTCATCAACTTCTATCAAAATCAACTAAACATGGGCTTTCCCTTGGTGTACATACGCCAACTGACCATGGTTATATGGAAATAGAAAAGATAGGTTGGGAACTTAAATGCGAAAAAGAAAATTAAAATGGGCACCGGTTTGCTACTAAGTATATAGGTTGGGTGCCTTTCATTTTTATTTTTTTTTCATCTTCCATTGCTTTACCGATGTTACTGGGGTGGAAAATAAAACCTTCATTGTAAAATGTAAAAACCGCTGTCTTGTGATGGTGGGATATCACCTATAATTCTTTTTTGTTTCATGAAGGAAAGGCTTTTATCTAGCTCAGAAAAGATAATAAATTCGACATGTATGATTTTGGCATCTTCGAGTTCACAGTTGATGTGTCAACTTGTCCTTTAGTAATACGTTCTTTTTTTTCATCCTTGATTATGTCATTCTTGCCCTGATCATTTTGCATCGAGTATAAAATAGTGTTTTAAAAGACGTAAAGCGTAATGAATCGTGGAAGCCAAGCTTTCGGGCTATGCGGGCCTATGCGTAAAGCGTAAAAAAATTTTAATGTTATTTTAAATTTTTAAATCAATCTAAAAATTATTTAATAATTAAAAAGCATAAAAAAGGTTTAAAAAATGTAAAACGCATAAAAAAATGCACCTAGGCACGAAAAAATTAAAGCAAAAAACAGAAAATAAATAAAACGCAAAAAAGCGAGAGACGAAGGATTTTACGCCAGTTTCACGTCTATGCATCGCTTTTTAGAAAACTGGTATAAAGTAATGATTGTAGTTGTAACTTCTTGAAGGGTGTGAGTATCTTCCAAAACAATGTCTTTCATTGAATATATTTTGACTACAATGTTTGTCCATGGTTTGTAGTCCATTACGTTCAATACCATAGTTTTTATGAGCTACTCTTAATTTTTGTGTTACTCATATCATCCTCGTAGAAAACATGTAATTGTAACAACACAAGTATGTTACACTCTCTTCTAATGCCGTTAATAGAAAATAGTTACTACATAAAGACATTTTGATATCTAAGATTGAAAAGCTGAATCGACGAATAAAGAAAAGATAGCAATACTTAGATAAAGAAACATGTCGCGCATGTGAAAATTTGTTACAAAGTGAACGCCTTTTGACAAGTAAGATCTGTGAACATGCAAAGGGTAAATAAGCTCTAATAGTTTGTGAATTAATAACACACCAAAATGTAAAAGTATTGGTGATTGTTTAAGATATATAGCTAATGGTAGGAAGATGTACGGTAAATGAAAAAAATTAGAACATTAGAAATAAGAAAAACTTGCATGTTTCAGTCTGTAAACAACCTCCGCATGATTATTTTAATGGAAACGAAAATTCTAATCAGTGTTCTAAAAAACATAAAGTGTGGCTAGGCGTGGAAAAAAAGCTTCAAACTTTACGAGCTTAAGCAAGCATATGCATAACAAAGCGTTTTCTTATTTTTAATATTATTTTAAATTTTTAATCATTTTAAAAATCATTTAATAATTAAAATAATACATATCAAATGTCTAAAATTATTTTCTTAATAATTTCTACCATTAGTCAATTATATAATTTTTCAAGTTTTCGAAATGTGAAAATTAGAATACTTTTCATAGCTTCAATTTTAGATTAAACAAATTCTACAAAATAGATCTATAGGAACTTCATACATGTTTTTAGAGTTTACAATAAAATAACGAGTTTCAAGATCATAATTATATAATATAGATAGGATCATAGTTTAAATTTTATTTAACTATTTAGATAATGTCATTTTTAACTTTTGTACATACGAAATCTTTTAAAAACTTAAAGTAAAATCAAAAGTTCTTTTAAAATAAAAAATTAATAAGCTAAAGTCAAATAAAAAAAACTTTTTTTAAAAAAAACTAATAAAGCGCGCCTAGGAAAAATGAAAGAGGGGAACTCAACCGTTTAGGAATTTTTAAAAAAAAAAACCGGTTTAGGCACGAAGTGGAGCATTTTCCCTGAGCTTAGGTGGCGCCTAAACGAGCTTTTAGAGCACTGGTTCTAATATTTTCAATATGTATGTTCATCGAATGGAAGAGGGCAAGGAGGCTGCATGCGAGGGTAATAGAGAAGTTACAAAAAATAGATTATAAAATTGATAACGTGCAATTAAAATTCAGCTCCATAACAAGCACCTAAACACACTATAAATAATAAATGGAAAAAGGAATAGAAAAAGGCAACCCGAGATAGAAAAAGGCAACCCGGTAACGAAAAATTAAATCCTCAATAGAAAAATCAAATAGTAAACTAAAACCCGCTTTCTAAGCTTATTAACTTCAATAACATAAAAGCAGATGCAGACTCACTGACTCAGAGGAAACCTAATCGGTGTTATCATTCATCACGCTAGGCCCAGATCTCTCACAAAAATTCCCTTTTTCGTTCATTACTTGCCTCGTAATTCCCCCATATAATCCAATAGTCATATATACATACGTTCATAATTCTAAATCACACACCGCAATGGATTAGACGACCTTTAAAGCCTGTGAAAAGGATGGGGTCCAAGAAAAATCAATTTCAAACGAGAATGAGTAAATTTAATGAATCATCACTTAACTTTAAAATGGTTACAACTTACTCACTTTAAAAGAGTTATTCAATACTCATCCATCTTTTCATATGGTTATCCATCCACCACTCTTTTAACACCCATCTCTCCACATAGACGGAAAACTACACGTGGATAACAGAAAATTTACGTGGCGTATTGATGTCATTAATTATGTTCAAGTCACAAAAAAAAAACCAAACAAACACGTCTTTATATTATTAACTCAAATCAAAATCCCTAAACTAGAACCCCAAATCGAAATCCTCTAAAAAAATTGAAGAGAAAAAAATTGTAAAAAAAAAAAAAGAAAAGAAAAGAATAAAAAAACTGAAGAGGGAAAAAAAAATACGGAGTGTGCTTCGCATCTGTTGCGGAGTTGATGCTCCGCATAACTCCGCATTTTTTTTTTCAGTTTCTTTATTCTTTTTTTACAATTTTTTTCTCTTCAGTTTTTTTAGAGGATTTCGATTTGGGGGTTCTAGTTTAGGGATTTTGATTTGGGAGTTCCAGTTTAGGGATTTTGATTTCGGTTAATAGTATAAAGGCGTGTTTGTTTGGTTCTTTTTGGTGACTTGAACATAATTAATGTCATCAATACGCCACGTAGATTTTCTGTTATCCACATGTAGTTTTCCGTCTATGTGGAGAAATGGGTGTTAAAAGAGTGGTGGATGGGTAACCATATGAAAAGATGGGATGAGTATTGAATAACTCTTTAAAGTATAGTGAGTAAGTAGTAACCATTTTAAAGTTAAGTGATGATTCATTAAATTTACTCATTCTCGTTTGAAATTGATTTTTCTTGGACCCCATCCTTTTCACAGGCTTTAAAGGCCATCTAATCCATTGCGATGTGTGATTTAGAATTATGAACGTATGTATATGTATATATGACTATGACTATTGGATTATATGGGGGAATTGCGTGAATTACGAGGCAAGTAATGAACGAAAAAAGAAATTTTTGTGAGAGATCTGGACATAGCGTGAAGAATGATAACACCGACTAGGCTTCCTCATTTATCCCTCTGAGTCAGTGAGTCTGCATTTGCTTTTATGTTATTGAAGTTAATAAGCTTAGACAGGACCAGACCTGTGTTTCGCGAGGCCTGAAGCGAACTTTAGATTTTGGGCTTCTAAGTCATAGCAAACAATTACTGA
>CAIGRT010112119.1:0-11262 GCA_903798405.1 Fraxinus platypoda | reverse complement strand
CAACTCTAATTTCAACAACATACTAGGGTGGATAATTTAATTAAAATCAAATTTTAATTAAATATTAAATTAAAGTCCAACTCTAATTTAAAATGAGTTAACATTTTAATTTAGGATAAAACTCCTAAATAAAATAAAATTCAATTTAGGGTCAAAATTTAATATTTAAGTTAAAATCCAATTTTAAGGAAAATAAAAGTCGTCAATTTTAAAAGGGTCAAAATTGAAATTTTAAGGTCAAACCCTTTTAAAATCTAATTTAAAACCTTTATAAATTTAAATTCAAAAATTTCAAAAATTAAAATCTGACTCCCACTTTTAAAATTATAAATAGGCCCTTCAATTAACTAAATTGCATGACAGCCCTTCATTTAAAAATTGTAAACTTTACCCCTTATATCATAATTGCAGACGGGGCCCTGCAATTTCAGAAATTGCATCAGAGGCCCGCATCCACCTCAACTCACCCGATCGCAACCTTATTTTTTTTCTTTTGTTTTCTATAGTGCCATCGCCGACGTCGCATCTGGCCGATGCGGTGAGCCACAGGGGCCCATCGCAAACACGGCCCTGCCAGAGGCAGCGTCGAACGTTGCAGCTACAGCAGCGTCCAACGCTGCCTCGAGCTGCAGCGTTGCCGCCCGCGAAGGTGTAGCCGGCGCTGCTGCGACAGCCGTAATAGCGGCTTTGGCTGCATCATATCACAGCGACAGCGAGCGCTCCTGCGCAGCGTGCTCCGGTACGCTATAGTCCAGCACAGCGTAGCCTTCATCCGTTCTGATAATTTCTTTTAAATTGCTAGAAACAAGAAATCAACAATCAACTTTTGATTGCTCAAACATAAAAAACAGTTTCTAACAAACACAAAGTATGCTCTGATACCATTGTTGGGAATTTACTTAACATGCACAGCGAAAAATAAATTAAATTTCAATTCCCACCACGGATCTGCTTTGTGTTTAGATAGAAACTTTGTTTAGAATAATACTTTTGATGAATTCTGCAAACTCTTTTGCTGATTCTCAAACATAAACAATTACGAACTGCAATCTACAGTTATCCAATTGTCCAACCTCCAATGGAAATCCATACATGGAACAAGAATGAGAGAATTAAGGTTTTTCTTTTCTTATGCTAGCAGGAATATAAATTATGTTTTATTCGATTTTTCTGAAACCCTAATGGCTTATTAATATAAGTCCAAGTTGACTTGACCCGTCTCTTAAACTTAACTCGGTCCAATATTTAATTAATCCAATTAATTAAATTCAGTCCTTGAATTAATTAATTTAATTAATTAATTCGGGCCTATTAACAAGCAACCAAATTAATTAATTGTACAACTCTTGTTAATTAATTAATTGGTGAATCTCATTCTTCTGGTTCTCCTTTTATGTGTGACCTATTAGGTTCTCGATATTATTTTGATATAATCAAAATCGATTAATTAAAATACCCCCTTTTAATTTATCATCAATTCACATCAGTCGTCCCAAATTGTTATCTAACAATGTGTTGGGCAATACATGTGATGAGAAATGTCACGTGGTATGACAAAACCAAACTAGTTCATTTACAATGAAACTATAATCCTTTTGTTAATATGATCCAATTAATTACGAGATATGGATATATGTCAATCTTAATTATTGATCATATCTTTCATTCCACTATTAAGTCAATATAAATTGAAAACTCCTTTTCGACTTATGAGTAAACATTGGCCAAGAATTTCATTATCAACTTAACTGAATGAAATGTAGATTATAATCTCTTACTATCTAAGAGTGACGAATCATCTATTGATCATTCACCACCTTCTTATGATTCTTGACATACTCGAACGATGCCGTATTAGCTACCCTTGGCAGAGCAACATCCAACATCACCAAAGTATGACTGTCCTCATAGAAGGCACTATGATGATCTCAAGTCAAAGGACCAATTTCACTATTGAACGTTAGAGATTAGCCACTGGCACTCAGATAGTTATCCATGTGGAATCTCCAAGCGGGTTTCCAATGGCTTGTTCTGTAACAAAACATCCATGTGTTCATTCAAGTGTCACCACACTTTAGCTTGTGAGATCAGCTAATTACTTCACAAGTAAGAAATGCCACACATGATGGTCTATCTGTAATAACGATATCCGTATCTCGCTATTACATACGACCACAGACGATTTAAGATTCAGTCATACGTAATTTGTATCTCACAATCACAACTCCTTGTGATTAACAAATCACCGAGTCTTGAATCTACGGATTCTATTATTTAATTTGTTAGAATATTAATTCAATTAAATAATAGATCTTGTCATAAATATGCATCGATTATATATATTAAAAGTGTTTATACCCAAAGATGATTGAACCTAGGGCATAACACTTACATTATGTGGATTGAATGAGTGAGAATTGAAAGGGACTTGAGTGTAATTGTAATTAACCGCTACAAGTGAGTGGTAGTTGAAGTATAGTGCCTATAGGTGAGGTGTGCTACAATGTTGTGTCCTATACTCATTAAAATCGATGCAGATGTAATTTTTACACAATAAAATATTATTTTCTTTAGTGTTCAAACTCTACAAATTTGGTATTGAAGCCATGTTGGTTGAGGGATGATTGCTTTCGAACTTCTTGAGATCGTACACAAATTGAGATTGTAAAGCTTCCATAAACCTTGCTTGATAATAAGGAGGTTAATCAAGTATAATAGAAACCTACGAGTGAAAGCAGAGTGAAAAAGATCAACAATCAAAGTTATATCACTTGATAAACTTGCATGGAGTCATATCTCCATGGGTAAGATTTGTGGGACATAGTCAACGGCAGTGATGTGACATAGCCACAGGGCGTGGGGCTATGGGAAAATGGAAGATTAGAGCAAGTAAGGCTACATTTGCTATAAAGACAAAATCGAGGAAGGAATATTAGAATACACAAGGGACAAAAAGAAGTTACGGAATACAATGAAGTACAAGGGAGGTTATGTGTCAATATCCCACAGTAAGGCAGTTATCATTCCTCATTTCAGTCTAAGCTCGTATTAGTGGTGCTACGTCCTCATATAACTATGTTTCGTTTGGATCAAAAGATGCTAAGGTGTATCAAAATATCAAAAAAAATTTAGTATACCAATAGTAGAGGGGTGAAGATTATAGTCAATTTACTAAAATCCATAGAGTCTACTTAGGTAGATAAGACTCGAACAAATGAGATAGTAGATTTATAGCATGCAAGACTAGGACATGTGAGTGATCATAAGCTAAAGGTGATAATTAAGAAGTCAATACTCAAAGGTCTCCCTCAACTTAAGATAAGAGATGTGGTGTGTGTTTGTTGTCAACACTGACATCAATCATTGTAACAGGGGTAAAAGTATAGATAGAGTAAATTAGCATTTGGATACACTTTGATGTGCTTAGACCTATCAAGCAACCATCAAATCTGAGACATTTACTAGATTTAAAGAGTTTAAAGAAAAAGTGGAAGGAGAAGTGAATAAATAATAGTTAGTGCTTATACATGGACAATGGAGAAGAGGATACATCATGAGAATTCTCCCAATACTTACAAGAACATAAAATACACCATCAGTTGACATGTCCAAACACTCTTCAATAGAAAGAAAGAATCAACATCTTGCAAAAAAAATATTGAAATATGCTACAAGCAAATAAGGAATTGTTATCTTCGTGTTTCAGTTTTGAGTTTTGAATTCATTTTTGATTTTGTGTTTTGAGTGTCCATTTTGAGATATTTGAAAACGCGTTCTTTTTGTCATTTTGAAAAATTGTTTTAAAAAAAAAAAAAAATGAAGTTTTGGCTTGATTTTAATTGAAAACAACTAAAATTACTTTTTTGGCGTTTTCCGTTTTCTTTGTGAATTTTAAACTCATTTTTGGAAATTTGTTTCTGAAAATAGGTAAGTAAACGCGTTTTCAGTGTTTTCGAAAACTGAAAATGACCTAAAAAAGCAAAAAGAGCAGGCCCTAAATGTTTCGAGAAAGTTTTAGGCATAGTGTACGAGGACAACAACACATGTAACCGGCTACCACAACCGAAGCTAGGGTTCATGTCACCTTTTGAGAAACTTTGGAAAATAGTTAGTCACTTTCAAGTATTTGAATGAGTCTGTTATTTATTTGTGTCTGTTTATTGGAGGAGCAAGTTCGATAAAAAAGAAATTAGGTATAGATTTGTGGGATACAATAGCTCAAAGAAAGGATAGAGGTGCTACTGCCTTACAAGCGATCATTGCTACACATCAAGGACCATGGTGTTTGATGAAATATCTATGCGGTGGACACTACTACAAAGGGTGTAATTGCTTGATTCAAAAGAAATGGAAAACAAATTGCAATAGGGATCAAATAAGCACAAAAATGCCTTGAGGAAACTAAAGCAGCATAAGAATCAAGTGATGAAAAAGACTTTACTGGACAATACAAAACCCTTGGCAAACATGAGTGCATCAGACAATGCTATAGTTAGATCGAACCAACAAGAAGAGGCAAAGGTATTAACGAGTCCACAACCACATCTAAAAATCATCTAAGAAGAGATAAATCAAATACAAAGTATGCCAACCATACAGTAAAAGAAGACTAGATTCCAAAGATCTAGATGGACCTTTGAAGAAAAGGTCCAAAACAAGGAGTCGAGAAAGGTAATGGAAGAAGAGTTCATGACTTTAAGGCAAAATGAGAATTGGGAGTTGATGCCGCACCTAGCAGAGTGAAGTCTATATCATGCAAATTAGTAAACAAAGTAAACAAACATCGTGACAGATCAATAGAAAGATATAAAGCTCGAATGGTAGCTTGTGAAACTCTCACACCAATATGGACTAATTAGTCTAGTGGCAAAGATCATCTTACTAATTGCTAATAGCATTAGCGGCAAGAAAGTCCTTGAAGCTATGTCAGAAGGATATGAAAAATGCATTTCTCCAGGTAGATCTTGATGGAGACATATACATGGAACAACCTAAGGAATTTGAGAATAAGGGAAAGCCACGATATGTTTGCAATCTAAAAAAGACCCTCTATGGGTTAAAGGAGGCCCCAAGAGCACCGTAGATAAGATATCCAAATTCTTAGCTCAAAGCAAATATTCGGTAGCACGAACAAACTCAATCCTATTCTCTAAAGTACAAAATGAAAAATCAACTATAGTGCTAGTGTACTTGGATGATCTCATTACTATGGATGACAAAGATAAAATTCTTCGAAACACAAGGAATCTATTGATGAGATTCCAAATGAACGAGTTTCGAGAGCTAAATCATTTTTAACACTCGAAATGGAAAAACAAAAGAATAATTATTCTTGTGCTAATAAAAGTGTGTCGTAGATCTCTTATACAAGTTTTGTATGATCGACTGCAAATTGATATCAACACCTATCAAGGTTATCTCCAAGCGACGTGCTAAAGAAGGCAAAGACTTGGCAAATGACACCATGTATTAGCAGCTAGTGAGAAGTTTAATCTACTAGACGCTAACACAACCTGGCATCGATACATAGTTGGTATAGTAAGTCGCTTCATAGAGAATCCAAAGAAGCCATATCTTGAAGTAGAAAGACGAATCCTAAGGTATGTAAAAGGAACAATTGACTATGCACTCTTTTACAAGAAAAATAAAAATTGCAAGGTCATTTGCTATTGTAATGCAGACTATGATGTAGTAAGATATGACCAATAGCGTCCTTGTCAACTATAGAGGCTGAATATAGAGCAACTACAATGGTAGCAAATACATTTGATGAAGGACCTACATAAATCGTTAAGCTTTATGGTGGAACTATATTATGATAACCAATCAAACTATTTGCATAGCAGAGAGTGTACCACGCGAGAAATAAGTATGTCGAAATGCACTATCACTTCATAAGAAAAAAAGTTGCTTGAAGTGGATATAAACTTGAAGCATGTCAACATCGAAGAAAAAGTGGCAAACATGCTGACAAAAGGAATAAGCATTTAAAATTCGAAGAGTTTCGACACAACAAGGAATGATTAGCAGAGAAAAGTTACAAAGTGGACACGGAAGGGGAGAATTGAAGATCCATTGCCGATTTCTAGAAATCTTAAACATTTGGAATCCAATGGTCACTGCCGTTCTAGGATTAAACGTAAGTTATAATTTTGGTTCCACCGCCATTAATGAATTAGCCTAGAATACATTATTCCAATGCCACCAACATATCATCCATGTAATTATGGTTCAGCCATCTTATTATGTGTATTGAATGAGTGAGAGAAAGTGAGAATTGAGAGTGATTGAGTTGAAGTGTGATTAAATGCTTCAAGTGAGTGGTAGTTGCAGTATAGTGCCTATATGTGAGGTGCGCTACGGTGTTGTGCTCCATTTTCATTAAAATCCTACGTCTATGTTATTTTTGCACTGTAAAATATTATTTTCTTGAGTGCTCAAACTCTACACAATCAACATTAAGACATAATATCACATATCATCAAATTGTTTGGAGGAAATTTTTTGTTGTCAGCACTCATGAGCTTTTTAGTGAAAAAAATAATAACGATGTTGATTGCTTCAGGAAGCCATTGCAGTAGGGCGATCTTTCGCTTCCGTTAAAGGCTACCACCTGGATGGGAACAAAGAAATGTTAGCCATGGGTGTCATGAACATTGTGGGATCTCTTACTTCCTGTTATGCTGCAACTGGTAGGCCAATTTAAGTTCATAATAACTATTTACGACTTGCTTGATAAGGTCGAGTCAACAGCTACTCTATTTAATATATTAACGAAGAAGAAGAACCTGAACTTTAATGGGCCAAAAGAACTACTGCTAGTCACCATTTTTTGGTTTCAAATTAGTTACTATATTTTCATTTTCTTTTTTCAATTTAAGTACTCAATAGATCTGTTAAATTCACAAAAATAATGACGTGGCTAGCAAGAAATATTACGTGGTATGAAATATCCGAGATATATATACGTTATTTTTATAGTCAAGCAGGGGAATAAGTTAAGATTTTCCTTTTCTTTCTTTTATTCTGTATTCCCTTTTGGAAAGCATTTTGAGAAACAACTGGTCCAAACAAGACACGTTTTTGCCCACCTAGACTATAAAACCAGTATAAGGATTTTTCTTCGTACATCATATTTTTATGTTGCTTCAATAGACGGAGTGCAAAGTTCAGTGGCTAATTTGGAAAATGAAGGTTTAGCGGCCAAAGTGAAACAACGCTTTAAATTGGGTCACCAACAATGTTTTTCACCTGAATTGTTATCTATTGAAATCTACAGTTTCGTTCAATAGGATATGCCATTAAATTTAACAGCAGTAGTGATTCTGAAGAATTGATCCTGCAGGTTCATTCTCAAGGACTGCAGTAAATTTTAGTGCAGGCTGTGAAACAGTGGTGTCAAATATAGTTATGGCTATAACAGTGCTTGTATCCCTGCTGTTAATCACCAGGCTTTTGTATTACACTCCACTTGCCATTCTAGCATCAATCATATTATCAGCTCTTCCTGGATTGATTGATTTAAATGAAGCATATAATATATGGAAGGTAGACAAACTTGATTTTATTGTTTGCCTTGGTGCCTTCTTTGGGGTCTTGTTTGGCTCCGTCGAAGTTGGGCTTCTTATTGCGGTACGTAATTTAGATATTTTTTTTTCAGCTTTTGATAGACAATCATGCTACTGGTTCAATTTTATTTGACAATCTTGACATACTTGGCAACATCACATTCATCAGTTTCAAAAACTGTTTTTAAAATCAATGGTTCGGATTTTGACAACACCAAGATTGTGAACCATAATTGTCAAGCATGAATAGTACACAGAACATAATATGATTGGACATTTCTATAATATCATCCAGTTTTGTGGAGTCTGTACCATCAAATGTGCCATGAGTGTATTGCCTTGTTTGACAATCATTATAAAGAGTTTATTGGGAAAACTGACTTTTGAAATAGTGATTTTTTAGAGAATGTGTGATTAAAGTGTAGGAAAAAAGTTGGGTTTACGTACAGAATGTTTTATTGTGAGAATGTTTGATTGAAAATGAGTTTCAGGAAAAAAAATTATTTAAAAAATGGTTGTCACAGACTCACACATGGGCTTAATCAAGGTAGACATGAGAGAAAATTCATAGTATTCATGCCTATTCAAACATACAAACATGAAATAATAGGTTAATTTAAAAGTTGATGAAGTGCTAAATATTGAAAAAGTTCTGGTTTTGAAATGCATAATAGAAAAGATCTCAAAATAGTATGCTTTACTAAGCTTAAAAAGTTATAACCTTTTGCTTTCAAGCATATTTGGAAAATGAATTAAGTTAGTTGTACATCCTTTTTTTACATCAAGTTTGACATCCTCCTACGTGTAAGAAATCTGGTCATTGATTGAAAAGAGTGTTGTTAAAAGGACTATGCTATGTGTACACAATGGTGTACACATAGCATAGTTATTTATTTCTCGTAAGTAGATTTACTTATAAACGACCTTTTCAAGGTTACCCAAACATGTTATTCTCGTATTTTTCAAGTAAAAATAGTTATTTATTTCTCGTAAGTAGATTTACTTATAAACGACCTTTTCAAGGTTACCCAAACATGTTATTCTCGTATAAATTTCAAAATCCATGTCTCCTCCTCCGACAATCGAGTTATCTAAACTAGGCAATGTTGGCTATAACCAGACTCCTCCGCTACATATACAAAGAACGGGGCTAGTTGAAGTGTCCTTTCTAGCTTTGGGACCCTTGGCTGCAAAGCACTATTGTAAGAGAAATGGTGTGGACTGAATTGTGTCACTTTATATTTTCATAAAATCAAACTTATCTAATTTGAATATATTGAGTTTCTACTCAAAACATAAGAAAATTGTTAAAAATTAATTTACAATCTTCAAAAGCATTGAAAATTTGAAGAATAACCACATCATTAAAGAATGCTTTGGAATATGAAGTTCTAACTATGGAAAATTGAAGTCTTGCCTTGGAAACTAGAAATTCCACTTGGAAAAGTCCTTAAATCTGATTTAAATCTTTGAATGACTTGTGTAATATCCAGAATATCTAGAATAGTCTTGTGTACACTATATAAAGAGGTGAAATTTTAGTGTTGGATAACCACGAGTGAAGTGATAATTGATCCTCAGGTTTCTTGAATATAAATTTCAGATCTCTTAAATATTTAGCTTCTGCGCCAGACAAAAAAATATCTTGTGCAGTTTTTTGTATCGGATAATTAACAATGCTTGCCATGTCTATCAAATCTATTGCAGGTTGCTATCTCATTTGCTAAGATAATAGTATATTCCATTAAACCTAGTACACAAGTACTAGGAAAAATTCCGGGAACAGATATATTCTGTGACATCCTGCAATATCCTGCTGCCACTGAAATTCCAGGAATCTTAATTGTCAGTATTAGTTCTGGAACACTTTGTTTTGCAAATGCTAGTTTCATCAGAGAAAGGTATAGGAACGAATTGAACTCTTGTAAGATTATTTCAATTCAAATTTTATTGGCACTGAAGTTCTTACGATCAGTAACTCATATTTTCATATACTGCTACAGAATCGTGAGGAGGGTTTTCGACGAAAATGAGACTAAAGAAAATACGAAAGAAGGAGTTCTGGTATTAATCCTCGACATGTCCAGTAAGTTTTGTTAGCCTCTAAACTTTTATATTTCAGATCCATGCATTTTGAACTTGTTTGTTACATTCACATCAAGAGGACTAAAAATGGTTTGAGAGGAATTTCACATAATTTGTCAATTGTCCAATTTAAGTCCTATTCAGTTTAGCATAAAAAAACATTTCATTTTTATTCGAAACTATATACGATTATGACAGATGTGATGACTATTGACACTTCTGGAATTTATTCCCTACAAGAACTGCACAAGAAACTGATTTCAGGAGGCACAAAAGTGAGGCTATTATACTTACTCTGAACTCTTTGAACATTATAATTTTTATTCACGAAAATGGTATATGATATACTGGTTTTAATTGTTTGCAGTTAGCAGTGGCAAATCCAAGGTGGCAGGTGATTACAAAATTGAAAAAAGCAAAATTTATAGATAAAATTGAAGCAGGGTGGGTTTTCTTCAATATAGCTGATGCTGCAGAATATTGTCTTCGTTTCAAAATAAATGTTCTTGATAACTGCTAAGGGCTTTACTCCTTTTCATAAAGGGTTAAACAAATAATGTTACTGCATTTTCAGCGTGTTTGTTATGCTGGACAAGAAAGAAATGTATAGAAATAAGGAAGATGGATTTCATGACCGGCATTTTGGTTTCGATTTTCTTGCTGTTGGTGATAGAATGTAAAAGGGACGTTAACGATGGTTATGTTTGTTAGTACAGTTTTTACTTTTAGGGTTGTATGTACAATACCAAAAATAAGTTGACCTTGTTGTGAAATAAACTTGATTTGGAAAAGGTGAAAAAAAAATACTTGATTCGTGCCAATAAGTAGTTATGTTTTGTTAGGTAATTGTCTCAAAAGTCAAAGTTGGAGGATAGAATGATTACAAATATGACTTTAAGTGGGAGAAATGTTGGGTAAAATCATATTTCTTCTTGACTAAGAAATTCACTTCTTAACAAAAGAAGATGGCAAATTGACTTTCTCTTCTCCATTTGGAAAGTCAAAGGAGGAAGAGAAGTTGGAATGAAATTCTCTACATCCACATCTTTGATTCCACCTCCTTTCCCCTTTATAAATACATGTCTCTTCTCCTCAATTAATAAACCAATCTTAGAGGAAGAAAATCATAGCTTAGAGAAAAAAGATACTAGGCTGCTGAAGATTTTTTTTTCTCTGTAATACTTTGGGATTGGTTTGGTGAGTGAATTCTATATGATTGTAACAATTTTTCATATAGTAAAAAATCTTTGACGGTCAATTTGTGTGTTATATTATTTATTTTTCTTTGTTTGCTAATATTCTCCCGAACAACAAAAGATCCTATGAGTAATAGAAAGAAAGGAAATTGACGTAAATTTTCCAATTTCCCAACAAGTGGTATCAGAGCGTCGGTGGTTCAGAGTATTGGAACAACAGAAAAATGTCGTTGAAATATGACGTGGAGAAATTTGACGGGAGAATCAATTTTAGCTTGTGGCAAGTACAGGTAAGGGATTTATTGATTCAAGCTGGATTGTACAAGGCTTTGAAAAAAAAACCAACCCAGAGTTCTAATAAGGAAACTGGATCCAATATGAACAATGAGGATTGTGAGGAATTGGATTTGAAG
>CAIGRT010112071.1:0-14302 GCA_903798405.1 Fraxinus platypoda | reverse complement strand
ACATTTTCCAGATTATATAACGATTTTTTCATCCGAAATGAAAGTTGGTACCTAGTTCTAGTTCTAGTTCTAGAGGTGTATTTAGTTCTTCTAGTTCTAGTCCGTACGATTTTTTAAATATTATTTAATTAAATATTAATAAACAACACCGCTATCACGGACGTTGACCGTAAGCGTTCAATGTTTGCCGTCTGCCCTAGCTGAACTTGAGCCTTGGATTTGCCCCTGGAGGCACATAAGCTTTCACCTTTGAAGAAATGTTAGCTAGTGGAGTCGTTGCCATATTTTGTTCAGTAAATCATTTTGTGTTATTTGGCTTATTCACTTTTTCTTTATTTGATTCATTTTTCTTTAGTGATCTGTATCTTTCACGGTAATTTGTGGCAATTCAAGTCGCTTCTGGTTGAGAAGGCGTGAACTTCCTCATTTGAATTCACATCGATGGTGCTAGGTAGTATACCTTGTTGTCTTCGAGAGATGAGTTTTGAAATCAGACAGACCCACTTGATTCTCCAATCCCTTAATAATTGCCTTGACTTCACATTTCAATTTCACTACGTTCTTTATACTTCAACTATTGATATGCCAACTGAGCTAAAGTCTATTCCTAGCCTCCTTTCTTCTCCCATTGTCTTCCCTGATTTGGTGAATTTTGCACATTCTGAATGTTTCTATAGGAGAAGTTGGGATGATCCTTCCATCTTGTATATGAGAATATGGATTATTCTACTAGTTAACAATACATGTATTGTACGAGATTTTGTAATAGTGTTATATATATATACTGCTGAAAATATTCATTCAACGCATAATATCGTTACAAAATATCAATAAACCACATCCCTTAATTTACCACAATCAATTAATTGAAACTTCTTAATTATAAAACTTGTTATTGACTTATTTTTCAATATTTTTTTTACATAATTTTGTGTTTTTTTATCTAACCGAAGTTGTAAAGGTACAATCTATTACAATCAACGATAAAATTAAGACTAATTCCCTGTTGCGCTCAATTTGACTTCCAAATTATTCATATTTCTTTGCAGTTTAATCTTTAGCAATTTGATTATAATTGGTTAATACACAAAAATTTAGGTATTGTTTATTTCTAAGAGCGTCGAGTGTTATCAAATTCCAGTTACCAAACACGCACTTAAATGTGTACATAGTTGATCACAATTTCAATGATTCCAAGTACATCAAACATGCACAGAGAAGTTGCATCCCTATGATTTAAGGAGACTAAAGGTATTGGAAAGCTGTTTTGAATAGATCATATCCGATCTCGACTTAGGTTATGTTTCTTTCTCATCGGTTTATGATTCCTATATATCACATCTTCTTAAGTCAAAGAGATCCAAAAAGCTTCTGAAATTGCTAGAGAATATCTGTTGAGCACAATTTCAATAGCAGTTTCTTTTCGATGGAGAATTTAAGTAGCACAAAATTTAGAAAATCAAAACCTTAAAACAAATATGTTAATGTTTAATCAGAGAGATGCTATCCTTACATTACTAAAGCAATGCATTGCTAATTTCTAGACTCGTACTCGTGGCATGCATATAACCACATACTGTATCGAAGACTAGAAATTGATAAAACAATACAAGTCTATAAAGATATCAAAACCCGAATATCAAACAGCAGCGATTTTAATGGTTAATTTTGAGATAGGTTATTAAAAAATAAATTGGGTTGTGAAAAATAATGTTTTGATTGAAGAATAGAAGCTGAAAATTGAATTCTAAGAAGGATCAAAACGGTCTTCATAATTGCATTTTAATTGTTATTGAACCATTCACACAATAATTCTTCTGGGCAGACCTTTTTAAAAGCCACTGAACAATAGCCTTGAACAATGGTCAGCAAATGATTTACATGAATCAATGTTGTGAAATAAATAAAAAATTAAGGGTATTTTTGACAAAAGAAAAACAATTATAAGGACAAAAAATGCCAAGCAAATGTTAAAATAATTTAATTGACAAATGGAATCAAGATTGAGAGAGGCCAAAAATGAGCAGCTCAAAGAAAAACCGTTTGCACTTATAATGATTTTATTGATATATGAATTTAAGGAAGTTACAAAGGTATAAATACAAAAAATACAACAGCATTGTCTATGTGGCAAACAACAGAATTGTGTTACAACAAAATGAAATTGATTTCAGCATCCTTCAGCTCAGTGGTAGCACTACCCTTGATTCCAGCTAACTGCTAGACAATTAAATCTTTCAACAGCCCCCCTCAAGGTGGAGAGTAGATGTCTTCTACTTCCATCTTGGACAAATGCGAATGGAACACAGCAGAACAAAGAGGCTTAGTAAATATATCAGCCATCTGTAAACCGGTCCTCACATGTCTTGTGATGATGCTTCCTTCCTGTATTTTGTCTCGAATTAAATGGCAATCCAACTCAATATGTTTGGTTCTTTCATGAAATACCGGATTAGCCGCAATATATAAAGCCGCCTGATTATCACAGAACAACTCAGCCGCCTGTGGATGTGGGATTTGCAAGTCATCAAGAATGTACCTAAGCCAAGTTAATTCACAGCAAGTGGCTGCCATTGCTCTGTATTCTGCTTCAGCAGATGACCGAGAGATCGTACTTTGCTTCTTGGACTTCCAAGATATCAGTGAAGTCCCTATGAAAACACAAAAACCCGTTATCGATCTCCTAGAATCNCCTATGAAAACACAAAAACCCGTTATCGATCTCCTAGAATCTGGACATGCTCCCCAATCTGAATCCGTGTATGCTCTAAGTTGCAAATCTGAAGTTGAAGGAAAAAATAGTCCCAAGCCTGGTGCTTTCTTGATGTACCTAAGTATTTTGTGTGCAGCGTTCATATGTGATGTTTTAGGAGTTTGCATATACTGACTTAGCAAGTTCACTGAGTATGATAGGTCAGGCCTGGTGATGGTTAGATATAATAGTCTGCCTACCAGTCTCCTGTATGAAGCTGGATTAGATAGTTCCTCCCCTTCGTCTTTGGATAGTTTAACATTTTGATCAAATGGAATCTTGGCCGGAATAACCTCAATCGTCCCTGAATCTGACAAGATATCCAGTGCATATTTTCTTTGACAGATTTGTATACCTTTAGTCGACCTAGCAACTTCTATTCCAAGAAAGAATTTCAGATTCCCTAGATCCTTAATTTTAAACTTCTCATCTAGAAGATATTTAAGAGAATCAATTACTTTCACATTGCTTCCTGCTATTATTATATCGTCAACGTAAACCAGTATAGCAGTGAAGGAGTTACTCGTATTCCTGGTGAATAAGCTGTAGTCTACTTTCGATTGTTGGAATCCTTGTTCAGTAATGAATAATGACAGCTTTGAATACCACTGGCGAGATGCCTGCTTCAAGCCGTACAGACTCTTGTTGAGTTTACAAACCTTTAAAAACTCCATCATTGCGAAAATCTGAAGTTTGATCAGCAGAGCATCCAGGGGGAATTTCCATATACACCTCCTCTTCTAGATTTCCATGTAAAAATGCATTATTTACATCAAATTGATGTAAATACCATCCCTTTGCTGCTGCTATAGCTATTAATGTCCTCACTGTCACCAATTTTGCCACGGGGGAGAATGTCTCGTGATAATCGATTCCCTCTAACTGAGTATATCCTTTTGCAACGAGTCTTACTTTATACCTTTCAATGGTTTCATCTGCATTAAATTTGATTTTGTAAACCCATCTACACCCTATAGGAACTTTTCCAGATGGCAAATCAGTCACGGTCCAGGTCTTATTTAACTCAAGAGTATATATCTCATCCTTCATAGCCTTGCACCACTCAGGAATTTTTACAGCTTCTTGATAAGAATTTGGTTCAGAATGTATAAGGATGGATGATGCAAATGCCTTATGATGATCAGATAATTTATGATATGAGACTGATGCACATAAGGGAAAGGGAGTACCTGAAGTCATAGTCCTTTTCTTCCTTTCAGACGCTTGAGAGTGGGTGAGTGAGGTAGCTTGCTGGCAAATGAAGTCTTGCAGGTAAGCAGGTGTTTTCTTGTTTCTTTCAGACCTTCGAGGAATCTGGGAACCATTGGAGGATTCAAGTAAAACAGCTGGTTCAGAATTGGACTCATCACTTTCTGAGATTTCAGTGTTTTGGTTAGACTCTTGATCTGATTCTATTGGTAATAGAGGATTGAGAGTAGGGGGATAATCTATGTTCTCATGAAGGGGTTCTGGATAAGACAATTGAGTAGGAGTAGGGAGTTTGAGACTTGAGTTATCAACATAGTTTTGATTTTTGCAATCCTTCAAAGGAAAATTATTCTCATAAAACTTGACATTTCTTGATATGAAAACCTTATTAGTTTCTAAGTTAAGTAATTTGTACCCCTTAATCCCAAAAGGATATCCCAAAAAGACACACCTCCTCCCTCTTGGATCAAATTTGTGCCTATTTTGTGTGAGTGTGGTGGCAAAAGCCAATGTAGGTTTCTGAGACTCCAACAATCATGCAGGCTTATTTTTGAAAAGGATTTCGAAGGGAGTCTTGTTATCCAAAATAGGTGTAGGAATTCTGTTTATCAGAAAAACGGCAGTTAGAATAAAATCATTCCAATATTTCATAGGCAATCCACTTTGGAATTTTAGTGCCCGAGCTACATTCAATATATGTTGATGCTTTCTCTCAACCACAGCGTTTTGCTGGGGAGTTTCAACACAAGACTTCTGATGTACTATTCCATTACTAGAATAAAAGGATCTTAAGTCAAACTCTCCCCCATTATCAGTCCTAATTATTTTGATTTTGGAACAAAATTGTGTTTCAATCATATTATAGAAACTTTGTAAGGCAATTGAAGCATCAGACTTTAATTTCAGCAAATAAACCCAAGTGCATCGACTGTGGTCATCAACAATAGTAAGGAAATATTTTGATCCTTCATAAGAGATATCACTACATGGTCCCCATAGGTCACAATGAATTAAATCAAAGCACTTTTCTGACCTATGATAACTAGTACTGAAAGGTTTCCTATGAAGTTTAGCTAAGGGGCAAATAGAACATGGTTTCATGGTGTGTTTGAGGTCTGAATTTTGATGTAGTGATGTAGGTTGGTTAAATGCAACCTTGAATCTGAGGGGTGGCCCAATCTGAAGTGCCACAGGTCATATCCCTTCTGATTGGTAGCAACAGACATAGTGACTTTCTTGATGAGTTCTGGTAATTTCTGGATCAAGCTATCAGGAGAAGCTTTATTTTGCACTAAATGGTATAAGCTTTGCCTCACTTCACCCAGACCAATCGTCTTCTAGGTTGAAAGGTCCTGCATAAAGCATGAATCAGATGAAAAAAATAAGGCAACAATTTGATGTCTCAGCAAGTTTCTTAGCAGACAGCAGATTAAATGAAAAGGATGGAACTAAAAAAACATCATGGAGGTGCAAATTTTCTGTAATCCTAACATTTCCTATGTGAGTGGCAATAGTGGAACCTCCATTAGGTAGTCTAATGGGATGTGAATCTTCAGATTTTATCTCTGTAAAGAGTGAGATGAAACATATCATATGATCAGTAGCTCCTGTGTCTATGATCCAAGGACTAGATGAAGTCATTCTACCTTCATCACTATGAGCAGATAAAGAAATATGAGTACCAGATAGTTTGAGTGTATCAGTATGTTTGATGGAAGAAGAATTTGAACCATGGCTGGCAGAAAAAGAGTGTGAGTGATTGATTGGTGGTTTGAGCAAAGCCATTAGTTGAGTGTATTGCTCTTGGGTTAAACTAACTTGACTCCCGTCACAGACTTGCTCCTGTGTAGTCCTTACAACTTATGTATTTTGATCAGCAACATCAGCACTTGCTTTTATCTTCCCATAAAATTTGTGGCCTGGATGATAGCCATGAATCTTAAAGCAATTGCTGATGGTATGGCCAGGCATCTGGCAATGTGTGCAGGTTGGTTTATCTTTATTTGCCTTGAAACACCTCTCAAGTGAGTGCCCAAAAATCTTGCAAAACGTGCAGTAGTACTTCCTTTGAGGTCCAAGATCCTTCCTCTCTGTTTCCCTCATGGAATTTCTTCTTACCATCATTGCCATTCCATCAGAAATAGGTACATCAGCAGAGATGTCTCTCCTCTTCTCCTCCTGCTGTATGATAGAGTATACTTCATTCAGCTTGGGAAATGGCTTTATCAATAAAATATGCTTTTGTAGGAATCATTCAGCCCCATAAGAAATTTCATCACCCAGTCCCTTTCTTGGTTACTGATTACAGTTTGTAGGCCTCCACAAGTGCAATTAGGAATTGATTCATAGTTCATGAGTTCATCAAGTAATGTCTTAAGTTTTGAGAAATACGTGCTGACAGAATCCTACCCCTGCATCAAAGTTGTTATCCCTTGCTTGACCTCAAAAATTCTTGGAGCATTTTGTTGAGCCAGGCTTTGTTCCAGCTCCAGCCAAAGCTGGTGTGCTGTCTCCGCATAGAGTGTGCTGGCCTTAATGTCGACTGCCATCGTGTTTTGTAGCCAAGTAATGACTATGTCATTGTATCGGAGCCAATGCTCCATTAGTGGGTCATCAATGTCAGAAGGCTCGCAGATGCTTCCATCTATAAAGCCAAGTTTGTTTTTGATTCGAAGTGCTCTCTTCATTGATCTTGCCCAGGAGTGATAGTTGCTAGAATCAAGCATTTGGGTTACCAAGAGTGCTCCAGAATTTTCGTTTGCACCAATGAAAAAGGGGCTGCTGAGAAGAGATGGATCATGAGTGTTTTGAATAGGATTTGAGTTTTGAGGTGGAATTTGATTTTGATTAGTATCAGTGATGCTAGCTCCTTCATTATCAGCCATTGCTCTGATACCATAAAATAATTTGATTGACAAATGGAATCAAGATTGAGAGAGGCCAAAAATTAGCAGCTCAAAGAAAAACCGTCTGCACTTATAATGATTTTATTGATATATGAATTTAAGGAAGTTACAAAGGTATAAATACAAAAAATACAACAGCATTGTCTATGTGGCAAACAACAGAATTCTGTTGCAACAAAATGAAATTGATTTCAGCATGCTTCAGCTCAGTGGCAGCACTACCCTTGATTCCAGCTAACTTTCAGCAGCTTCCAGTAGCTTCTTCATCCTTCCAGCATCTTTAGCTAGACAATTAAATCTTTCAACAAATGTTTCTCAATCATATCCATTTTTTATATATTAAAACCAAAATTGAAATAAAATCAATTTTTTAGCAAATTTTGATAAAAATCGATGGAATGTATAATTTAGAAAGTTGTGGATCACATAAAATACATAATTAAAATTAATTGTTGACTTTTAACTTATATTAAAATTTTAATATTAATTTCTACCAAACATGGGAATAGTAAATTATTTTAGTTAGAACACCATCAAGCCCTATGCGGGACTTTTAGGATCAAAATACTCCTTGATTGTATGCCCTCCAACTCATGCATCCGTATATTATATTTTCGTTTATTGCATGCTTGATTTTTCAACTGAATTGAATTCATATTGACGAGCTCTTTCATTTAAACAATAATCTACTCTTAGTGGCAGCTTCCCTTTATTTTTTTTCATCACCATTCGGTCCAAAGCCAATGGATGGAGTCGGGCTAAAAGGAAAAAAAATGCAGGATCTGTGAGAAGTTCACGACTTATTTCGAACATATAATTTGAACAATCACGGTCAATTTTCAAAAAAACATCATAAAAACCATTATACTGAAAATGATACAGCAAAATTTATTTAAAAGCGGCCATCAGACCTTTTCACTATCAATACTTTACATTCTACTGCCTTCACTAGAAGGGTGGTGTGATGGGGGTGGCAGCTGAGGGAAGGGACGGTGGTGTGGGTCGGGGCAGCGGAGGAGGACGGAGAAGGAATAAGGGTGTTGCATCCGTGTGTACAAGAAAGGATAAAAGAAGGATCAGGTGCCTTCCTGTTGCCACGGCAGATTCTATAGCATGAAGCCATGGACTACAACAATTGTCATCTGCTTCTGCCATTACAAAGATTAGCATCAATACGATACTAACACTCCTCCAGGCCTTCATTGTTGTATTGTATAATTCAAGATGGATGGAATGCCAGCCAGTAATTCTACTTCAAATCACAATATTTATAGTCTATTTACATTTATGGTGGAGAATATATTGCAATAATCATGTTTGGATTTACTTCGACTTGATTCAGATTTGTGTAATCAACTAGAGGTTTTATAGTATGCACATAATTAGTGATACACAGTCGTCAACTTTAGTCAAGGGATTCATTCAAGCAATCTTTCTCAGTTTTTGTAACTCAATTTTCTTCTTTTTCCTCTCTTTCCAAGCACATGAGCTGTTACGACCTCAATAGAAATAAACAAAATAAGAATATAACAAGGATTCCATGTGGCTTACTCATACAGGCCCATCTAAAACACCTCAGCTCAAAAAGTTAAAGAGGATGCTACATGTACTCCATGGTTTACTACATGGCCAAGTGTCGGCCATGTATTGGAGCCTCGGGTGGACATGGCCGACACTTGGCCATGTAGTAACCCCTTTTGTACACTTTGTAGTACACATAGCATTTTCCTTTGAAACAAGGATATTTCTATTTGTACATCAAGATCTATACATCAAGGTCTACACCCCTCTCACATGGGGGGTGGGGTTCACTCGAATAATGTAGTACACATAGCATTTTCCAAAAGTTAATTATTCCACGTCACTACTCTCAACAAAGAGAAAGAGGGAGTAATAGAAAGAAAGATAATACAATGAAGGAGGATTGGAAAAAAATGGATGGAGCTCGGAGGAGAAATAAAACTCGCTCTATTCATTATCTTGAAGACAGCTTGTCTCCCAATGGCCAATGCAATCACATGCATTGATGGGACAACCTAGGTCGGAGGGTGGTCATAGACAGGCAAGGCTTGTGAGCACTGCCATCCTCCAACAATTAAAGTCATCATAGAGACATTCAAGTGGTCCGTCTTCCAAGGAAGAGTACTGTAGCTTGACAAGACAAGCAACGATGACCTAGTTCCCTCCACTATAAATAAGAACTCACAAGGAATTATGCTATAGGTACATGAATTTGAATTCATGTGCCTATACATGATAGACATATCAGGAGGGTGGGTGGGTAGAAAAATCAATTTTTACTCACATGGGCCCATGTGAGTAAAATTCAAAATCCTGTTGGAATTTCTGTTGAATTTTTCTGTACTCATAGCATTTTTGACTCACAAGTCACAACATTGAGGGGAGCAACAAAAGGAAATCTATTATGTGCCAAAGGTCATCATATATAAACATCCAATCTCAAAGAAAAATGTGCAAGATTCCTTTTATTTAGTACCATTTAAGCTTCATCTTAAGTAGGCACAAAAAAACCATGGCATATTTTGTGATCAACATGGGCAAACACTAGAAATGTTTTTATTAATTAACCCAACAATTGATAAGGGTATTTTTTATACGCTTATGTAGGATCTTAAGTTTACTTAAAAATTGATTAATTGAGCTAATTTTTTACTTGGTTTATATTGTATTTGACTTTAGTAGTCTAAATTCCCAATTTGAAAATAAACAAGAGAAAAAGTGCTTTGGAGCATTATTTGGACAAAAAGATAAGATTGGATGTATGGATGAAGATGGGAATGTAATGGGACTGAATTGGACAAAATTGGAAGCTAATTGGAAGATTTCATAAATTTTATGGACTAAAGTGGAGAAGTTTAGGGACCATAATTGAGGAAAACACAAGGGACCAGTTCAGATATGTGAAAAAGGTTAAAGATCAAAAGTGATAGAACAAAAAGTTGAAGGGCCAAAATAGATGAAAATAATAGTTCAATGGATAAAATGGAAGTAGACTAGAAGTAATTTGAGAAATTGTGCTGCTAATTATGGCGCTTAGGCAAGAGATGAGCCTGGCCACAACGAATTTTGCAGGCATGCCTTAGGTTATAGCATGTATGGTGTGGCGTCTAGGTGCGAACTCCGGATGGAGTGTTTGGTTTCCTTTCGAAATTTTATTTTTTGACGACTTGGGCTCTTTTTTACCCCTATATAGGTTTTTATAACTCTCCAATCTATTTTTTCCAAATCTCAAAACATCAAAGGAGAGAACCACATCTTAGAAAGAGAATAAAAACACATAAATCTATCTTTTTGGGAGAAATCAAAGAGAAGAGTAAGGAATTAATTATTGTAGATTCAAGCTTGAAGATATCCGAGTTTCTTGAAATTGAATATTGAAGAGATTCATCATATCTTCGTGTTCTTACTTTTTATTAATTTATTGTTAAATCGAGCGATTTCTATTTATTCATGTAACTATTCTAAGTTATTATGCATCTTTTATCAAACTATTAATTGAGAGTGAAATGTTTGATATTTAGGGATAGGTTAAATGTTACCCGAGAGAAACATTAATATTTTATTTTATTTTTATTGATCGGCAACACAACAAATGAACCAAAATATGAATAAACATGAGCACTGTTAACTATTGAAATCGGGACTCCTAACTATTTCTTTAATTGATATCTTCGTCGATACGTTCTTTAACATTTTATTTTTGCTTTAGTTAAATATTTTTCATTCGAAATGTATCTATCCACCACCACCACCACCATTATGTTTATTCCCAAGTGTACAAACCGTGTAAGTATATATATTTTTGAACTGCAATGAACATAATTAACGAGCTCGTTCATTTTGTTAAACAATAATCTACTCTTAGTGGCTTCTGAAATTAGCTTCCCTTTATTTTTCATCATCACCAATCCGTCCAAAGCCAATGGATGGTATCGGGATTAAAGCAAAATTTTACAGAGAAGTTCATGACTTGTTTCGAATGCAGCGGAGGAGGATGGTGAAGGGATAATGATGTTGCATCTCAGTATACAAGAAAGTATGCATCTTTTTCATGATTTATTTAGAGTTATATTTTTTCTTTTTTAATTTTGGTTTCGAAATACCATTTGATTCCGGTGGATAACTAAAAATAGTTTCATGTATGATGCTATATTCTAAGCAAAATTATTCAAATTGCACTACAGATTATCCACCCTTGTGATATAAATTATTAATTTGTAGAACTATTTCAAATCTATGCTTTTGACTCTGATTAACAAAGTGAGCAAAAGGGCAACACTGTAGAACCAGAATATGCTTTCTTCTTTTATTAAGACAACAGCTTGAAGTGATCGGTTTTATTAAAATTGCATTAGGTCCTTCAGCAAACAAGAAATGAAAATATATTACTCTTCAAGCAGTTGTTCCAGCTGCAATTTTTCTTCCACTCATGGCCGTCTTATCTTCATCTGTGTTTCCACTATTTTCAGAACCATCAAGAAATTGTTGGGCAGACGGGGAGCCAACGAGGGGACTGGAGTGGCCACACTCAGTTCCACATAACACGCTACAAACCAGTACTTTTCCTTTACACTGATTCATGCATTCCTTAAAACAACTTCCATGAGCCGATATAACCAGCATCATCAACATGGCAACCACAACTTCTATCCTCGTTGTGCTCTTCATGTTTGTTACTGACATATATTTAAGAATGAATTACTGTACAAGATATAATCCAAGGACATTAGCTATTTATAGAACTCTAAAGTAATTGCATACTATTGGTTTTCTATTGGGGATGTATTTTTTCCTTATTTTCTTTCCGTTGAATGCTTTCAAATACTATCATCTTCAAAAATTGATGAAAATGTAGGGGTAGATATCATTGAACATATTCGAGTTTATTGTAAAATAATTAAACTACATGTTTAGTAGATAGTATTAAATAGGATACAAAGTCCCTATTTGACATTCATTATTCCAAAACTCTTTAATTTGCATACTCATTTTCAACTACACATTTACATAATAAAATATTTTATACGTAAACTCAAATTATTTCTCTATTTTTTAACAACACATTATCCAAAAAAATACTATTCAAAACAATATTTTTCAAAATAACGGCCACCAAACAGGGTTAAATTTTACAAATAAGATTATAAGTTTTTTCTTATTATTATCTACTGTACTAATTAAGTCTAACTTACCAAACAAACTAGTAAAAATTAGGTTCTCCTTAAGGGAAA
Organism: Fraxinus platypoda; assembly: GCA_903798405.1. Taxonomy (NCBI): domain Eukaryota; kingdom Viridiplantae; phylum Streptophyta; class Magnoliopsida; order Lamiales; family Oleaceae; genus Fraxinus; species Fraxinus platypoda. The sequence goes on along the minus strand of CAIGRT010112071.1, from coordinate 2,183 downwards.
TTGCATCCTAATTAGACTATGGAATTTTTCCTGCATTTTTTTTTCCCTCTTTTTTCACTTATTAAACACTTTATGTGCTAGCTGTTGTCTTGGTTGATTTTTAATTAAATAAAATAGTTGGAATTTTTTGTTCAATTATTGATTACTTTCATTATTCGTGCTCGAATAAAGGAATCATGATCGCACAATGTAACTCCCTCCGTATCTTAAAATTTTAACAGTTCTGTATCGTAAAAGACAATATTCCCTTTCACTCTTCCTTTTCCTTTCTATCAAGTAGATAATTTCTTATTAATGTTTTTCTTTTGCAATGACGTGAAATAATTAATCTCAAAAGGTGGTCTAAACTTCTTCAACTGTTGTTCAATTAATTAAAATCAAAAGTTTGAACCTCTTCAACATTCTTTGCATGTTTAACTTCCTTCAAAATCATTGCCAAAGTGTGATAATCAATCTTGGAATTCTAAATTGGTCGATTTTAATTTCAATTTTATTTTTGTTATACAAGAATTACATTAAAAACATGACAAGGTCTTGTATCTCCATTTCTCTCAATCAAATTCATTAAGCCCATGTTTGATCCCTATTAAAATTGTAATTCATTTTTTCTGTCTCTTCTTATCAACCACACATTCTCCAATAAAATAATATTACACGTAACTCCAAAAAAATTTCTTCTTTTTTAACCACACATTTTTCAAAAAACACTATTTCAACCATTATAATTTCAAATAATGAGGGCCAAACGGTTGCATTGACAAATTCCATCAACAGCAGAAATGTAGGTTCCGGTTTAGCAAGGGAGAATGAAAAATAACTTGCTCATCTTTAACTTCTAACCTCTATGGCTGAAGGACGCAAGCTGTTCTGAAACAGTTAGCGACTAGTGGTTAGCAACAGGTGATAGCCAAGGTAAACAATTAGAACCTGAAGCATCGTGCATTAAATCATGAATGTTGGAGCACGAAGTCAAGGAGGTCTACCCAAAGGCGAATAAATGAATCCCGTAGCATACTGAATTCTATGTATGAGGGCAGATTGGGTGAACAAGAATGTGCAACAATTTAACAGAACTCTGTTGTTTATATAAAAAGAGGAGTCGTATTTGCCACGAAGGGCCAGATTCAATTAAATACTGAGAATCTGACCATCAACTATCCATTGATTCAATAAGAACATTGAATAATTGGAAGTATTGAGAAACACTCAGATTTATATTAATAAACAAGTTAGAAGAAACTCTAATTCTAGTTTCCAAAGGAAAATAAGACGCCCTGCTTATTGTTCTAAACAAAGAAAAACTCTTAAAAGAAACAAATTTCCTAACAAGTAAAACATAAAAATAAAAATCAATTTCCGCTTGAATAATTATTCCATTTTGACAGCTAAAATGATGAAATTTGACCAGAAAACCAGTCGGTTCAAGGGCTTTAGCCCACAAGTTCTCCTCAGTGGCTCGTTTTTACAAGAAACTCATTCATCCAATTGTGGTACGATTGAATGAGTCAACAAATTCAATTCAGTGGCAGAACTTGTTGTTGTTGGTTCATCGGACGGGATTAAGTTTTCTCAAAGCTGTTAATTCTATTCTTGTTTCTTCATTTACTTATGTAAGGAATCAACAAGATTATATTTAATTCTTACCTAATAATACACAATAAAACACGGTAATAATATAGCCATATCACAAAAGATATCTTCAATATGTTAATAAATAAACTCAAGAAAATTTTAATATGTAAACCAATCTTTCCTTCTATTAGAGAGTATCTAGGATGGTAAATAAATAAATAAATTTGTATTAGCTGCATTATGGTAACAGAAAAATGAATTTTGTTATTCGTGTTAAAACCCTAAAATCAGCAACCATTAGCATTCTATTGATATAACTTACCATCTAGTCATTTATGGACATGTATCCACTTTTCACATTTTTGACAATTTTCTTGATATTTAAAAAATCAATCTATATAGCCAATAAAAATAATATGTAAAAATATAAAACATATTTTTCCAACAAAAATGATGTAAAAAAGGAAATAAATGTATTGCATTTCTAAGAAAACTAGACCTTTGATCGGAATCGTTAACATGTAAAAATCATTTGTTATCTGTGACCTAAAATTATATAATATATGACCGAAAAAAAATCTGTGACCAACTAATTTGAAATATGTGACCGT